>LPNX010841593.1:336540-359015 GCA_001517045.1 Pseudotsuga menziesii
ATTCATCAAACCCTTACTTGTTGTGATTGAGACAAGCGTTTTGAAACCATTCACAGCCCTATCATGTGCTATTACTCTGCATTCATTCAAACTTTTGACAGTATCATCGAGATTCTTTGGAAATTTTTCATCAAGAATATCTGAATCTTCTAAAATTGTTCTTAGAGAAATCCTTGCATATAAGAGATCATTTGAAACCTATTGAATTTAAACCACATCAAGAGAACATTTGCACTCTTCAATGCTTAAAACAAGCAAGAATTTATTAGCTTCCATTTGATGTGCTCTAATCATTTCTTTCCAGTTTGCCACCTACACCAAAAAGTTCAGGCTTAGATGGAAAATTAACCCCAAACCACATATGGCCTCTATGCTTCCATCTTTTAGCCAAATCCACTGAAAGAAATTCATAGATTTTTGTTGCTATATAAATTTTCCCATTTGCATTTAAAACTGACCATGAAAACTCTGCTTCCAGTTATGAGAAATGAAAGAAAACCCAAAGAAAAATAAGTGCACCATATGAAATGCCAAAATAGAAATTATGAATTTCAACTGGATTTTAAGATCTTCTGTGTGAACACCAAGATAAGTATGCCATGACTCGATAAAAATTGATGATGGAACATAGTTTTGCTGATGCATGGCATGCCTAATTCCCACTTGCAGTTTAACATTTTCACTCCTTAAAAAAATGAATAACTATTTTGCCACGAAACTTTTGGAACTAACGAAGACTCTCAAGCCAGTGGTAAGTAAATATCTCCTTGGTTGAACATGAAATATATGTCAGAAAGGTCATCCATCTCAATACAAGTCCTCTCTAACACCTTGCTAATTTCCAGAACTCCTCTTTTGCAATTTCAAGCTCTTGATAGACATTCTTTGTTGTGTAACTCCCAGAGCAAAGAGAAAAACACACAAGAGATTCAAAATGCTCAAGAGCATACGCTCGTAGCTCTTCTCCTCCTCAACTAGCACAAGCGTATGCAACCTCCACAACAGTACACAAACTTCTTCCTGCAACCAATGTTTTAAATAGCATCACAAGGAAAAAGCAATGGATGCCATTTCAGTAAAGTTTAAACATAGATTTCAAAAAAAGGGAAAAACAAAAAATAAAATTAATAGAATTGGGATAGATAATAACATAAATCTTGGCTATTCTAAAGTCCAATAGGCCAATAGCAACTTAACAAAATAACGCAATTCTTTTTTTCCACCCAATCACAAATTTCCATGAAAAAATGCATTGGCATCCATGTTAATCATTACCAGAACTCTCAAAGAAACTCTCAAAACCCCAGAACTGAACAAAAGCTAACAATCCGTTGTCAAACTTCAAAATACATCACGATTTCACATACACTGAAAATCTGGCAGCTCAAAAGAAACCAAACCCATAGAATCTTATATTTTCAGTATGAATTCATCAAACCCTTACCATTTGTGATTGAGACGAGCGTTTTGAAACCATTCACAGCCCTATCATGTGCTATTACTCTGCATTCATTCAAACTTTTGACAGTATCATCGAGATTCTTTGGAAATTTTTCATCAAGAATATCCATATCTTCTAAAATTGTTCTTAGAGAAATCCTTGCATATAAGAGATCAGTTGAAATCCTATTGAATTTAAACCACATCAAGAGAACATTTGAACTGTTCAGTGCTTAAAACAAGCAAGGATTTATTAGCTTCCATTTGATGTGCTCTAATCGCTTCTTTCCAGTTTGCCACCTACACCAAAAAGTTCAGGCTTAGATAGAAAATTAACCCCAAACCACATATGGCCTCTATGCTTCCATCTTTCAACTAAATCCACTGAAAGAAATTCATAGATTTCTGTTGCTGTATAAGTTTTCCCATTTGCGTTTAAAACTGACCATGAAAACTCTGCTTCCAGTTATGAGAAATGAAAGAAAACCCTAAGAAAAATAAATGCACCATATGAAATGCCAAAATAGAAATTATGAATTTCGACTGGATTTTAAGGTCTTCTATGTGAACACCAAGATAAGTATGCCATGACTTGATAAAAACTGATGATGGAACATAGTTTTGCTGATGCATGGCATGCCCAATTCCCACTTGCAGTTTAACATTTTCACTCCTTAAAAAAATGAATACCTATTTTGCCACGAAACTTTTGGAACTAACAAAGACTCTCAAGCCAGTGGTAAGTAAATACCTCCTTGGTTGACCATGAAATATATGTCGGAAAGGTCATCAATCTCAATACAAGTCCTTTCTAACACCTTGCTAATTTCCAGAACTCCTCTTTTGCAATTTCAAGCTCTTAATAGAAATTATTTATTGTGTAACTCCCAGAGCAAAGACAAAAACACACAAGAGATTCCAAATGCTCAAGGGCATACACTCATAGGTCTTCTTCTCCTCAACTGGCACAAGCGTATGCAACCTCCACAACAATACACAAACTTCTTCCTGCAACCATTTTTACTTTCCCAAAAAAACATCAAGAACAACAACAACGACGACGATTATGCCCCCTTGTTCTCCTCGAACAGATTAAAATCCCTAAATTCACCCCACAAGAATCTCAACAAACTCTCTCAAATTCCTGCAATTATCAACTTGGAAATTCTTCGCCAAATTTCTTCCTGAAAGCCAGCCATCTCCTCTATTATAAAGCCTCTGGAGGTCATCTCCTCTATTATCAACTTGCAAATTCTTTGCCAAATTTGAGGCATAAATCCAACCAGCAAAATAAGATTGAATGGAACTCTTTGTCTGGGTTCTCATAATACCTTTAGGTTCACACAAGTCACCGTAAATATAAGTGTGGAGAAGGGAGAGCTATTGCTACAGATCAATGGAGGGGCTGCTACGAATCAGAGGCGTTGCTGCAGTTGAACTGTGTAGAGAACCGGCGAGGGAAAACTGTTGTTGCTGGCTATGGAGAAGAAGTTGTGAAAGCTCTGCTGCTGCTGGCTGTGGAGAAGAAGTCGTGAAAGCTCTATTGCTACAGTTGAAGAGGAGACTCTAGCTTTGCTGCTGATATGAAGTAGAGAGCCTGGGAGCTTGCAGCCGCCGATGAGAGGAGAAGAGTCGCGTGGAGAAGAAGCCAGCGAGACACTTGTGAAGAACCAATGGACACGCTAAAAACCAACAAGCAGGCTAAAAACCAGTGGAAAGAGGGAAAAAACATTGGATTTCTTACAAAACAAGTGGCATTTTTTCATTTGCAGGAGGGGCGACGCTGCTACAGTGGTCCAAAAACCAAGTTCTAAGAGAAAAACACCTTACGGCGTAAAAAATATTAATAGTTGATGCATGGCTAACTAGTAACTAATGCGTGTACATAACTCTTTGCTTATGCATGGATAACTCACAATAAGTGGCATACAACCAGTTTACTAGAACAAGTAACACAACTTATTAACTTATAGCCAATCAATGTTCACTAACCACAAGTTGAGTAGATAGACTAGTTAAACTATAACTCATATCCCATAAAAATAGTCTCTATTAATATATATTTCATTAAATTTATTTTATGAAAAAAAAATTATTACTAATTTCTATTTATTTTATATATTTCTATTTATTTTATGGAAAAAACTTATATTACTCATTTCTATAGCATAGTATGATAACTATCAATTTAATGAATAGAGAGTTAATCTTGACGCTAAAATGTTATCTTCAAAAGGCAAAATTTTATTTTGAACTTTTTCAACAATAAAAGAGATTTGATTTGATCGTATCAAGACGCCTTGATAGAAGATCTATAAATGAGATATATCTAAGCTCATGAGTGAATTAATAAAAGTGTAACTTGTACACTCCATTATATTTAAATTCAATGTTTATTTAATAAAAAATATTACTTATATATAAATTTATTAATTAATTTTTCTATACATTTTATATATATAAGTAGTTTATTTATTTTAGGTTTTAAATTTTATGGTGAGTAAGCCAGAATTTAATATATTTTTTGAAAAAATCCAAATTTGAAAATATTTAAGTTATGTTTTTTAATCCATAAATATATTCAACACATTGGAATAGCTCTATAACACCCATATTATGCTATCTCCATAACTAATATATATATAATTCTAAGAATCTTAAAAAATTTCAACCAAATTTACAATAAAATAAAACAGAACAATATGTAAAGAAAAAGGTTAAAAACTTAAAATATTTAAACTAGCATAGATCTACTTTTTAAACCGGAATCTATCAAGCATTGAGAGGGATCCAATTTCTTGAGGTGTGCTTTTTTTACCATTTGGATCCCTCTCTTACTAGATAGATCTAGGTTTAAAATGGATTTATGGTAGTATAATTTTTTTTATATTTTATTTAAGTCTATATGTAATTTATATTTTTCATTTTTTTTAATTGCGTCTATAAATGTTTTTATTTGAGATCTCTGGTGGTCTATGGCCTATGCTTTTTCATTTACAGATGAGGATGAGACAAGTGTACTATCGAGATTGATTATAAACTAACTGATAACTAATTGATGAATGGATAACTCGGATAACTCATAGTTGATGAATGGATAACCAACAATTCATGGCACATAACTAGAAGAATGTGAAATAAAAAAGAAGAAGAATATAAAATATAAGTGATACTTGATAAATGGATAACAAAAAGAATACGAGGAATAAAAAATTACTTTCTATTATATGACTCTCTCTCAACCATTTGATCTTTATAGACTTGATCCATCCACAAACTATATAAATATGCTAGTTTTTAATATAAATTACTTTCTATTATATGACTCTCTCTCAACCATTTGATCTTTATAGACTTGATCCATCCACAAACTATATAAATATACTAGTTTTTAATATTTTTTATTTAGATCAACTAAACACCTATATAAATCACTACATATGCCTCTTATAATACCAGATTACCTCTCATTATATAATACTTCGAGGAGAGTTCTAAGTGAGAGTTAGTCAAATGCGTGCTTCTTAGCATTTGGATTGTAGACGAAATGTTAGAATAGAGTTATTTATCGGAAAAACGCGGTGTCTTTTTCATAGCTTAATTAGGTTTGTAATAAAATATTAAGATGTATGTAATTAATTTTTATATTAAAATAATGAATTTATTAATTCAATTTTATAATTTTAATAAAAATGGTCTAATCTAATCCCAATAATGTAAAATATACCTTAAAAATCGAATTTATAAAATATTTGACTTAAAAAAAATATCTTTACGAAAGATGATAATGACCCACATGATCGGAAAGAAGCTTCATATGAATTTCCATGCTATGATAAAGAGTAATAACATAATGTGGCTATTAATAATAAATAAATTAAAATCCTATACTTATGAGACCTGACATGATATGAAAGAACCTTCTCCTTTGCTATGCCTCAAATAAATAAATAAATGTTCGTGTATTGTACAGCTTGATCCTGCTCGGCTTGAATAAGAAACAATACAACGAGCTAAAAAATGCTAATTATATGGATTTCTCACAGCTGGCATTGCTTGTTTGATAATCTTTCATGATTATGGATTCCGTGCAACAATTGCTCGCTTCATTTGAATTTGAACAATTCAAGATGCCGAATTGCTTGGGAAACATTTTCTATAAAATGGTCAGTCCATGGGTGCTTTGGTACAGAGGCTCCTTAAAGATAAATGTGATTGGCTTATTAGCATTTCATCGTGAGAGTCATAGTCATAGTCATAGTGATGTATACCACAATTTCAATGGCGAGCTACAGGCAGCTGGCCACTGCAGCTGCAGACAACGGAAATGGGCATCAAACCCAGGTTCCATTCCCATCGCCTCCAGGTCCTCACTCTGGGTATTTAGTCTTTCAGGACGATGAAGAAGAGACCGAGCCGGAGGATGATTCGTGCTGTTTGGGATGCTTTGAGCTGGATCATCGGGTGCGAAAGTTGCCTTTCCCTCAACATAAATGCTTGACAATTCACTACACCGACACATACACTACAAACAGACACAGAGTAACTACAGTGGAAGATGATAGAGTATATTTTATTCCCGTTGTAGGCAAATCTATCTCCTCTAATTGCTACTACGTTGTTGCAGCTGAAGGCAAGTATAAAGGGTGAGTTTTTCCTCTAATTCTTACTTACGCTTTGTATTGCTCAGCTTCAAGAAAACAAACTTGTTTTCATCCGTTAGTGTTAATTTGTGCGCAGAAAACAAGGTGTCGGTGGAGATCCATCAATTATTAATTCTTGTATTTTGAATTTGATTTGTGTACAATGATCAGATTGGTGGTAACCTGCTCCAAAGAAGAAGACATGACTACACTCTGCTTCAATTCATCTATCAAAGACATTCGTCCCAGACCTTTGGAAAGCAACAATCCGTATCAACAGATCGAGGTAATTCCAAGGAGACATCGATTCACTTCAAAGTGCATCACCTCGGATGGTTTCCCTCCCAATTTTCTTCGCAGGAAGGATTGGACAGTCGAAGCCAAAGATGCAGCTGGTAGACTTGCATATGTTCGAGGCGAGAATGCTTCGTTGAGGGCACAAACGCCCCCATTTAATTTCTCGCTCTGGGAGAGAAGATCACCCATTGTGAGTGTTGGGGAATGGTACTGCCCCTTTATCTTCATCAAGGAACAGGGCAACCGTTTTGAGGATCCCAAGATTCAGCTCATGGAGACTCCTTTCTACAAGATGGATCTACAGAAGTTTTGGGAGGAGATTTACAGCACCGAAGTCGGCACCCGAGAGAAAGACATATTTGTGGTGACAAAAATAAGGGTGGAAGAAGCATATCTATCAGGATCAGAGACAGTTCAAGAAACCAGAGATGACGATGGAAGTGTTTGGATGCAAGAAAATGGAAAATTGAAGGGGGTGAGATTAAGCTGGCCTATTATTGCCAAAATAAGAGCAGATCAAGGTAGGGAAGGATCAGAAGCAATAGGCAGAGATGAGAGAGTGAATAAATTATTCAGCAACACTGGAATTGGAAAAGAGTTTGTATGTTATGTTGTAGTGGAGAGGTATGTCTTGAAAAGAATGGATGAAAGTGTTGTTCTTACCTATTCATTTAGATATGGCAACCAGATAAACTGGAAGCGCCAGTAAATCTATGTTAAATGCCAGGGAAAGCAATGATGGTGGAATTATATGTACAATATGTAGTATTTTTGGGCATAATTATTGCACCTGAAACATGATGAGAATAAGTGACCAAACAAACCCACTAGTACTTTTACTTTTCAGGGTTGAATTTGTATTATCTTTCGTGTGAAAGATTTTCTTTCATGTTAATATAATTACGATTTGAAATTAAAACATTTTTCATTAATTGATATTTTTTGTTTCATTATAAGTTTACTATTTATAAATATGTTATAACAAATTATTATTTAAAAATCAATTTATATAAATTTTAAAATTGTCAACTATCATTTATTTTCCTTAAGTTTAATAAACTAAAAATAAAACCAAAATGCAATACAATGCAATTCCTTGGCATCCTAGGCTAATAATTGATGGTGAATCTCATCTTTCTAAGGATTAATAAAGACATAAATATAGTTAATGTCTTGGTCAAATACATACTTATATGTGAATTTCAGAAACACAAGCAAAGAAAAAAATCACAAATAATGTCACAAATCAGTATAAATGAAAAACTGATGTATGTGAGTTTCCAAAACACAAGCAAAGAAGAAATTCACAAATAATGTCACAAATTGGTACAAATCAAAAACTGATTTATGCAAGACTTAACAACCATCTCCAAATAAAGAAGTATTTCACTTTTACTCATTATTCATATTTTCAAAAAGAAATCATGAAAACCCAAAATCCACTATAAGAGGATTGTAAACCCTTTCTCCTAAATGAGTTCACACAATGATTCAAATAATCAACACCATACATTTATGAGTGAATCTTCACTTATCTTAACTTCCATGTGACATATTTATGTGGATTAGAGCCTTTGTAAGTATCTTAAGTGCATATATATGCAATATGCCTAACGTTGAAGGAAACCTCAAGGCTAGAACTAGTGACCTCCCTCCTATGTGGGGGAGTGCACAAAACTTACCAATTGAGTTAACCCTTGAGTCTTATTAAAATACTTTATGTGTGAAATATTTTCTTTCATGCTAATATAATTACTATTAGAATTTAAACATTTTGAATAATTGATATTTTTTGTTTCATCATATTTTGATATTTGATATTTTTATAAGTTTACTACTCTAACATCGTGGGAGTGTGTTGAGAGAGGAGAGAGAGATTTACTGATAAAAATGCCTCAAACTTTGTTTTAGTGGTTGTTTTAAAATCATTTATTGAAAGATCTTCTATGAAAATAAAAACCTTTGTATATAAGGTTGTGTTGAGGCCTGGAAAATCGCAGGCAACAACAGCAAGGGATTCTCCCCAGTAAACATTCACAACTAGCCTGTTACTGTTTGGTATGGGGAATCCGTCCGGTTTGCGGTCCAGCTACCGTAGGTCAAGTAACCAAAATAAAGGTTTTTACCAGTTACGGCCTAGTCCACCGTGTATCTTTTTTAGTTTTTTAGTTTTAGGTATTAGATGCAAATGCTTATCTAAAATGCAGATTGATAGAGAATACGAGGAGCAGCCACAATGTGATGTGCAGGTTCTTACATCTCGTCTTAACTCTCTCGCATCTAAATCACACACAACAAGAAAACTAAAACTAACTTAACTAAACTGTCCCTAGGGAGCGAGATTATCATTTAATGAGTAATGTATTACTGTTCATGCATTAAGAAAAATCACAGGTATCTGTTCTTTATTTCAAAACACATAAACATGAATAGATGGATGAACAACAAGATAGCTCATTGTTTATGAAAAGCATTCATTACTCATAGTGGAAATTCCATAAAATAAACTAGAGAGCATTCATACAAGAACATAGGTTCAACAAGTTAGAACGATCTCACAGTTAATGGACAAAAGCTGAAAACAAAATAGTTCCCCTTCAACAACATCCATTGCATAGCAGTTGAACATTCCACCAAAGCTTTCTCCAACAGGCAAAATTGTAATTATCTATTGCAAAAGGAAATAGTTCTTCTTACAACATGTTCTCACAAGTCTAACTGGGAAAAAGTCCATTTCCACATCTAACTCTCCTAAACTTATACAAAAAGGAAAAACTTTTGGGTTGCCCCCAAATGACTCTTGGGCTTCCTCAACGTTTCAACTCCCAAAATTTGTCCTATAGTGAGCACTCATCAATTATACAATATATTACAATTAAAACAAAATTTAATAGAGCACTTCTATGAAGAGGGCCCCGCTTGATCATTAAAGAACTTTTTCCACGCTTGGTCTTCCGCTGCTATGCTCTCAAATTCTGAAGATTCAAGAAAACGTATATTTATTTCATACTTAGTAGCCTGATTTTTAACTACTTCGATTCTGGTTGGGCTTAAACGCAACTGATCTTCAAGCAAATGGATGTTGACTGCTGCATGAGCTACGACATCTTTCAAGATCTGCTCATCCAAGTCCTTGACTTGTTGTATCTTCTGCTCATCCTCCTGATACCTGCTCTGTAGCATTTCTGTGAGCAGCTCATGCTCTGGTAATGCCTCTAGTCTTTGTTCTGCACCAACTTGACATCTGTTGTAGGTGACCAGCACCCTTCTACAGTATTCAGTACAAGCTCCTCTTGTTTTCTTCACAGTTTTCTTGAACTCCTCTGCTGTATTTATTGCAAATTCTAACAAATCGTAATCCTGCTTTAAGCTATGTTGATCTTTCGTTGGTAAATCTGTAGGAATTTCTTCATTGGTCTCTATCCTTACTATCCTTCCAGTCGGGAATTCCAAAATGTCTTGAGACCTATCTACAAAATATGAGGTAGTCTCCAAAATTTTCCAATCCGTTATCTATCTGCAAGACTTTACATCTTTCCTCTTCAATAGACACCTTCAGCTGGTACATTCTTCTTCTTTGGGCTAAGACATACTCCTTTAGAGGCTGGATATTAGTTTGTTGTTCACTGGCATCCTTCAGTGATGCTGCTAATGAAGTAATTTGTCCTTCAAAATATGATACCTGCACTTGGAATTGCTTTTCTTTCTCTTCCATAGTAGCCCTCTATGCCTCCAACTCCACCACTTTGCTCTGCAGCTGGTCCTTTTCTGCACTAAGAGTTTCATATGATGCTTTGAGTTCAACATTTTCTGTCTTCAGCACCTAATATTCTTGCTATAACCTATGCAATTCTGCTAGGTTATTTTGAGCATCCTTACCTGTCCTTTCCATGGAAACTTCCAAAGTCATCTTGTTTGCTTGAAGAGTCTAAAGTTCTACTTTTGAAGTCTTCACTTCATTTCTCATGTCTTCAAATTTCCTCTTCAGTTTATAACCTTCCTTTCTCTCCTTCTTCAAAGTTTCCTTCAACTGAGCTGCATTCCTTTTTTACTGCTCCAGATCCCTCATCAGTCTATTTACATTATCTTCAGTGGCTTGTGTCAACACCACTCCAGCTCTTGTTGTTAACCTCAGATCTGCATTCGTCCCATGCACCAAAGTTTTATCAATGACCATCATGCCTGGCTTTCCCCCTATTTCGATTTTTCTCTTAGTCCTTTTGACAATCCTCTTTTTCTCTTTGTCATAAAACATGGTGCTAAAATCTGGGACTTCTTCTCCTTTCTCCTGCACAAACGGTATCAGATTCAATTCAGAGAAAACAACTTGTCCTATAATGCTACCAGAAGTTGCAGCAGGCTCCTGGGAATCAGGATTATCTTGTCCCTACCCTTGATCTGTCTAATCCTGTACTTATTGGATGTCTGTTGGGTCAGTAGTTTGCTAGTCTGTTGTAGATCCTTTCAACCTCAGACCTTCAGCTTCCTTTTGTTTCTTCTTCATCTCTTCATCTTCTTTCTTCTTTCTTTCTTCTTATGTCTTCTTTGCAGCTTCCTCTGCAGCTTTCTTTCTTTCTTCTTCTTCATTCTTAAGCCAACTCTCAGCCTCCTGTGCTAGTCTCCTAGCATCCTCTTCTCTTTTCTTGGCCTCCTCCTCTTCATCTTTCTTCTGCATGGTTTGGCCCTTACCGCCCTTAATGGTGATCTTCTGTTTAAAGCTTCTCTTCAATGCAGTCATATTCCTTGCATTCCTGAAGATTTCTTCATCTTTGTCCCAGAAGTTTGTATATTCAAAGTGAACATTTGCCTCTTTGCAATGTTCTGTAACTTTCTTTTGGGAGTCATTTCTATGGAAGCTCATCTCTCCAAAATGAAACTGCTCCAATTCTTGTACAAATTCAGCAACTCTTTTAATATTTGTAAATTTGTAGCTTCCCATCCTGAAAGGTATGGCAGGATAAGCTACCTTCTTGTGTTCAAACAGGAAGCTTCCTACACCATCTAGGTAAACTTGCCTGACTACTTCTTTATGCACCACATAATCAGTGGCATACTTGGGGAGCAAAGAAGGTTCCCTAGAGCAACCATACATCCTAATGTACATCCCCTCTTCAGTCAAATAATAATTGGAATGTTCCTCGATGACTTTAAATGCCTCCTCAGGCATACAATTGCATTCTGTTAGGAAGATCAAATTGTGTAAAGGCATAATAAAATGTTTACATATCTCTCTGTAGTGGTTGTAATACTTGTGTGCCCAAAATATTTTGTATGCAGTGTACACAGGGGTTCTGTCCCTGTGTCAAATGCATCTTAAGGCTAGAAATGGCTGGGTGCATAGTATACAGTCCACTAAGATGGAACTCATATAAAATTCGGACTTCTGCTGGGACACCCCTTCCAGAGCCGAAGAAATGCAAGCTGAGATGCTGTTGGACACAGTGTTTGCCCAATTGAATACAGTCCCCTGGGTGGCCACATAGAAAATAATAGGGATCCATCCCAACTTGAAGCTCTTACCATGAGCTCTCCCAAACACTATGTTCAACATCAATGCTATAAACCTATAAGGAGTCCTGAGAGTGGTTGTATCGTACTCTCCTGATGGCCTGGTTCGAAAGTTCTTCCCAGGTATCATCATCCTCTTTACTGTTTCAACCAGGTCCAAGTTTATTTCTTTCAACCAATTTTCAGTTAGGTAAACTTGGGCCAGGGGTAGGTGATATGCCAATGAGACATAACCAGAACTGTAGGCAGCATATCCCTGTTTGGCAGTATTGGCTAAAATCATAGTTGTCACATCTTCCCTAGGTGGAATCCATCCAATCACATCAGAACATGGGAACAGCTCAGGTCTAGTGGCTATCTTTATAAGAGCTGACTTCTCTATGTTGGCATATATGGTCAATTCTTCAAATCCAGCATTGGGCACATTTTGATTTGAAATCATCCGATATATTTCACCCCACTTATAATCAGGCTCTACCCCGGTGGTAGCTCTAGTGTCTTCATAGATATATTCTACCTTGGTAACTATTTCCACATCAGGTTCTCCTTCAGCAACAGGGGCCTTCTTCTTCTGTCTCTTAGACATGTCGCCTTTGAAGAAGTTTCCCTGCCACAAACCAAAATGCATTTAGGCTATTTGAGCTTTTAATTAGTATTCGAAGAATGAAGAAAAACTGCATAAACATTTACCTCTTCCATATTTGCAACAGCTAAACCTATCAGAATGCAAATGCAAAATCGGGAATAACTAGCAAGAAACTTCCGAAAATTGCTACGTCTAAAAAATCCTAAGTCCATCTGCAACTAGCAATAATCGTGATTGACAATACATCATTTAAACCAAAATGCAATCCAATTTCTCGCCCAAATCGAAACATCCCCATACAATAAATGAAACACGCGAAACAAACCCTCCGGGGTCGAGGAAAATAGGGAAAATGTCTATAATGGAAAGAAACTGAAACTTCCCCCCTCCCTCGGACGGCCATAGACAAACCCAAAAAAACCATTACAGACAGCGTAACGCTTGTCTGCACCAGCTACCGAAACCTACAGACCAGGGTCGAAACTCCATAACGGCTCACACAAACTCAAGAAACAAAACCTCCCTCGTACATACAGTGAAATTTGACCGCTACCCCATGCCGTAAGGATACAAATCAGACTTAGACGACCAACTTCCAAACGGCGGGAACCTCTAACCAGAGGATAAAACCTTAGTTCCTAAAACAACTAGTAAATTCAAAGAAAGGAGCACTATGGTTGGCCTTCCTGGAAAATTAGATGCAGTCGACGAGATGGTCCGAAAAATCCACGGCAGCGCTTCGAAGGAACGGAGTCCCGACAGTTAAGCACGGATGCACAGTTCGACAGCAAGGATGGAGGCGGACGCGAATTCACAAGGGTAAGAATAAAATAATAACCAACCCATATATATAGACCTTGGTGAAAAACAAGTCGACAAGAAAACCTTCATCGGTGAGCGGAACAGCTAAGGCATTGGGAAAATAGCTTGCTAAGGAGCCGCAACGGCGAGCGACAAACGGACTACATGTTCTGTGGCACAATAAAAATGGCGAAATAAAACACTAAAACTTGTATCATCGGGCCTTGAACTCACTAGAGCATCGGGCCTTGAACTCATTAGAGCATCGGGTGGATAGATCTCTAAAGAGTCGCAACGGCGGAAGCTACATGGACCAAAAGTTACGCAAACCAGTAAACATCGAATAAAAACAGAATAAACCATCGGCGAAAATCAAGCGAAACATCGACGAAAATCAATCAAACCATCGGCGAACGGAAAAATTACATGTCGGATGGTTAGTCCACTCCGAAGCCGCAATGGTGAGATTCAAATAGACTACAAACTCTGCGGAAACCAAAAACATCGGCGATCGGAACACCCGAAGACTAATCCCTCGATCAAATGTCTAACATAGTTCCGATAGTGAAACGAGCAAAATCAAAGACCCCACGGGATCGGCAAAGATAAAGGCTTCCATTAGAGTGCTTGCGATCTTCCATCCGAAATGGTGGCCACACAAAGGACTTATGCTCCGACGGTGATAAGACAAAAACATCGATATGAATATAAAACAAAAAACACGTCAGCGAAAAACAAGGCTTTGGATCGAGCCATTCGTTATTGAGCTTCCGCAACGGCGGCTGCATAGAAAACTATGGCCTGGATTCACAGTTCGACAAGCTTCCGACAACGAAAAAGGAAATCATCCATAATTCAAAACATCAGCAGACAAAGATAGTCATTCAACAATTTACATCAATTTAAACTCAAAGATCGAAATTTGTAGTAGAAGACAACAAGTTCATCAATCAAAAGCAAATCAAGGAAAGATAAAATTAAAAGGAGGGTCCAAAATTTTTAGAAATTTGGGAAAACGTTGCAGCTGCAACAGGTTGGATCACTTAGACTTCAGCTAAATCCTTCACCCTTCAAGTGTTCATCATTCTTGTTGTACCATACTTTAGGTGCTTGTTTCAATCCATACAATGCTTTCCTTAACCTGTAGACCTTACCTTCTTGTCCATTAATCTTGTATCCTGGAGGTTGTGCTACATAAACCTCTTCTTCCAACAATCCATCTAAAAATGCAGACATTACATCCATTTGATGCACAATCCATTTTATGTGAGCATCAATAGATAATGACATCCTTACGGTATTAAGTCTGGCTACATGTGCAAAATTTTGTTATACTATAACACTGATTTGCTCACTAAACCCATGAGCTACAAGTCTTTCTGTGTATTTCTCAACTTCACGATCAACATTCAACTTGGTCTTATAAATCCATTTAACACTAATAAAAATTGTTTTATCAGGTAAATCTACAAGATCCCAAGTATTATTTCTTTCTATGACATAAATTTCCTCATCCATAGCTTTTACCCAAAATTATTCTTTAAACAACCTCATCAAAATTTATAGGATCGCATGCAATCAATGAAAAAATTAAACTCGATATATTTCTTCATTTTGCTCATACATTTCTCTTAAACTTCTAGTTTTATGTCCTCTAACTCTATATATTAATGAAGATAATTGTTAGATTTGATTCATTACTTATCTCTTATGATGTTGCTTCATGGTTCACCATGCTCTTCAATTATGGGTTTTCTATACTATGCTGGGATGATTGTTGATGATTGTCTTATAGCGGTTCTTGTTGTTGGTGTAGGCGTGTGTGGAATCAACTATCCACCTTGGATTTCATGCTCATCTCCTTCATCTTCTGTGTGAGGTATAAAAGCATCCTTTGCAACCAATTTATCTATGCTGCCATCCAAAGCTTCATCTTCCTTAAACACAATGTCTCTGCTGACAACATACTTCTTGGTGATGGGATTATAGAATCTATATGCTTTAGACTCTTCATTGTATCCCACAAAGACACACTTCTCACTTCTGTCATCCAACTTTCTCCTCATCTTTTTAGGTACATGTGCATAAGCCACACACCCAAAAATCCTCAAATGAGATATGCTGCAACTCTTACCACTCAATGCTTCCTGGGTAACTCAGTCCTTCACACTCTTAGTCAAACTTCTGTTCAGAATATACACTGAGAAAGTAATCGTGTCTCACTAATATTCAACTAGAAGATGTTTTTTCTTTAACATACTTTGAGCCATATTCATAATGGTTCAATTCTTTCTTTCCGCCACTCCATTTTGCTGTGGAGTGTAGCGAGTAGTAAATTGTCTTTTGAATCCATGATATTGACAAAATTCCAAAAATCAGTTGACATATACTCATCTCCTTTGTCTGATCTCGAGACTTTAACACATCTGCCACTCTCTTTTTCAACCATGGCTTTAGAACTCTTGAACACTTCAAAATCTTGAGATTTTTGTTTCAACAAATACATTTTTCAACTAAAATCATCAATGAAATTCATCAAATAAGCATTACCAGTCAAAGAAGGTGTTTGCATTGGTTCACACAAATTTGTGTGTACCATCTCCAATGGGGATTTTTCTCTATATAAAACTATAGAGACAAATTTATCTCTATGATGCTTTGCTAATATGCATCTCTCACACGAGCTTGTTGGCTGCCAAATATTAGGCAATCCTTTCACCATGTGCTTCTTCTGTAGCAAATTTAGTCCACCAAAATGTAAGTTACCATACCTCAAATGCCACAACCATGACTGATCTAAAGTATTAGTTATATATAAGAATTCAAATAGTCAGTCAAACCATTTCTCATAATAAGTGGAAACATTCTATTCTGTGTCATCTCTACCCTCGTTATCAACTGCTTACTTGGATATTTGTCATAGATAGTACATACATTGTTCTTGAAAGATACTATGTACTTTTTCTCTAATAGTTGTCCAACACTCAATAAGTTACATTCTAATCCAAGTACATAATAAACATCATGTATTTTCCTTCTTCCAACATTATTAGTGTTGTTCGGGGAAAATCCACCTTATGACCTAAGGGCCTGGGTTCACCAACATAAAAATATCAAACTTGTAGACATACAACTATCTAGAAATTTGAGAGAGAAACATGGCAAAAAGCTAATGTACCTTATTTATGAAGGTTGGTCCTAGCTTTTAACCTTCATTCCAAATGCTCCAACAACTTCAAGGGTTCTCCACACCTGCAAAAAAGATAGATACATTCCTACAGAGATCTTAGATGTTATATAAAATATTAATGAAACATTATAATTGCAATAAGATGACATTATAATTCATGAATCATAACACATAAGAACATTGATGCACCAATTGTGGAAGAAAATATCTCTTTATTAATAAGTAGTAGTGAAAGATACAACCTATATCTGATACAAGTCCTCCTATGCTATCCAAGGACCGAGTTCTATTGCTCCAAATATCCAAGGGTATTCTTTCAACATAACCGTGCTCTCTTGAGATCCCCCCCTTTAACCTCAACCCCTCTCCTATATTTATACTTGGTGATTAGAGGGATTTACGAATGTTGAGATGGTTAGGGAGGTTGGGGACATTATGATTACGAACCCAATTGTCCCTGACTAATCATGTTTATATTTTTTTAATTCTGGATTAATGTAACCGTGGGTGTGAATACTGGCAAGTCATGAATGAATAACGAATTTTATGAAGGCAACTCGCAAATGTATAGTGTTCTCATATAACCGCGGGTTTGATATATCGATACCCGCAAATGATTCATGAGCTGCAATGTCACTAGTCATGATTACAACTTAAGCTTATTAAAAAACATGGGCAAGACTGGAAGGAATAAGATGTATCAAGGATCATGTTCATCTATACGTTTTTGGAAACTTCTATCCATTATGTCCTTTTGTGTACAGACTCATTCAGTGTCAGTACTCAGACAAAGAAGTTCTATTTCACAGTATAAAATATTCCCCATAATGTATGAGGTCAGAGGGAAACGATGACCAAAATACATTACAATATTTATCTTGAAGAACTCAATTACCAAGGTCGCGAAGAGGTACCTGAAATAGAGAGATCAAAATCATGTACAAAATCATTTTTGAGGATGTCATGTTCAATAAAGTAGAACACTAGCTCCTTTACAATATTCGATTACATCATATAGTACAGGAAACAGGGCCAGGCATGTATTACAATGGTGGATCAAAGACACAATATACAATGATGAGGCTTCAATATCTGGAAGTAGTGTCATAGAACATAACACAATCTTGTGCAACTTAGCCTATAAAGATTGTAACCCAAGGTCTTTGTCCAAATCCATAGTAACCAGTACAATTCCTACCATGTGAATATATAAGTTGAAGTCGAACATGGAAGGAATCCATTAGTGTCAGTGAATGAATGATACTGACAACTGAGGCAGAGTTGAAAAATAGGAGTAGTGAATCCTAAGGTACCATCTTCGGAACTCTAGGTCTTCGTCTTCAGGAGGTACTGATCGAAAGTCGTAGTGCAAGGAGGAAGACAATGAATCCTTCAACACATCACAAGAGTAAATGGAAGACTAGAGGAGGGAAGGTAAACACAATGTAATCTCAGGAATGAAAATGATGGGAATTAGGATGATTAGATAGAGGTCATGATACTTGAAAAGTGAGTACAACACAGAGATGACCCAAGGAAGCTTTAGACTTTCAGATGACACAACTACACTTATCTGTCATGTAGGAGACATGCTCAAATTCCCTATGTATAAAGGACAAGTGGAGGAAGAGTAACTCGAAGTGAAAGCTGAACTGAAAGATGAAAAACTGAAACATGAATATTGGGAGGTTCAAAGAGTGATTTGTTCAAGGATGACATGCTTCCAACATACTTATAACCCAAAGAGTGAAATTATTGTTTATCTTTCTTGTTAAGTTTTAACAAGTACAAGAAATTCAACTCGAGTCTCTCTTCATTTTTGACAAGCTTGAAGAGGGAAGAGAATAATGCTTGATATGTCACTGATTCGTAGATTTTACGAGCCCGAATTAGTGGATGGTCGTCGGTGCTTTCATAGTTTTGAGAGTCTAAAAACTTCGAAGAAGACTCTAGGGGGGTGCTTTTTCGTAAATTTAGTCTCTCGAGACCGAAAAAGTATAAAACAATACACAGGAGAAATCTCTTAGATTTTGAATAACTAAGGTATACATTTTTCGTACTTACTCAAAAAGCTCTAAAAACGGGGTAAAATATCACTAGACAGAAGCACCTTCAAAGGAAACATATAGCTTGAGTTTAACGAGTGTGAAGGAAGGAAACATCACTCGAAAAGTTCCATTTATTTATGAGAATGGGGCTGACAAAAGTAAACTCAGAGCTTTGGTCTTTAGGGTTTAGCAAGCATGAAAAAGACATAAAGTATGCTCAAAAATCTTTTTCATGTTTGGGTTTAGAGCATGAAAAAGAGAAAACTAAGCTCAAAAATGTTCATTTTTCGTAAGTTTAGTCCTCTAGGTCTAGAAAAGAGATAACCCTATGCCTGAAGATACTCTTCTAAATTCCAAAGAAAATAGAGTGTTCCTTTTTCATAAATAATCCACATGGTCCAAAAAAGAGATAACCTACCACCAATGTGAATGATCGTTCAATTTACCTTAACAAATCTGAATGAACAAGTTTACTCGCCTGTCTAGTCAATTTTAGGGGTCAAACCAAGGCCTAAAGATAACTCCATAGGGACGGGGATCCTTATAATCGGGTGTAGCTTGGTAAAAATGTGCAAAATGAGGCTCATTTTGTCATGAAAAAACAACTACAAAGGCTCCCGCAACCTAACACAACTGCGGCATGGGTACTAGAAAGACAATAACATGTTTTAAACTAGGGTTACCCATGTAAAGGAGGCCCTATTCATGGAAGAACACTGATGTGTACAAGGTAAAGAGTGGTTATACACCATAGTCCATTGATGAAATGAGATCCTAGGGTTAAACAGAGGATGAGGTATGAGTGCAAAGTATGAAGCAGAGACCAAATCCTACCCTATATGCGACGGAAATCAACGTTTGAATCATCCAGGACCTAGCAGCTAGGAAAAACACATGGTATTTAGTTCAGATAATAAAAAATGACTTTAAACTATACAAAGTGGGTAAAATTTTTAAATTTTTACTATAAATAGTTCAAAATCAAAACAAAACATACCATTTTGTGTTTTTAACCAAATTTAGCCATTTTACCTCCTTACATCGATCGATCGTTGTGAGCAATCCAATGGACCATTTTTGAATCCACAAGTTGCAGGTTCTACTTCTCTCCCTCCTCGTTATTTTTCATGCATTCCAATTTTGAATTTAATGGTCAATTTATCGGTGTTTTGCCAGCCCTAAAGGCACCACGGTGTAACCGCGGGTGGCATTCATTAGACTTGCGAATGCGAGTTATAACCGTGGGTTGCCTATAGTGCAACCCGTGAATGGTTTGCGATGTGCACATTGCACAATCGTGATTACTGCGTAGACTTGGTTTTTTCAAAAAATCGATAATGAAATTGGTTTTTATCAAAATCTAATGATTGAATTGTTTCTTAGGTAGGCAATCATGGTGTTGGAATGGCAGGAAATGAAGCACGAGGACATGGATCGTGATGCAATAGGAGATCCCCTGACTTTGCAAAGATGTGGTTTATTGAAATTCTATTCCACGTCAAATATGTGTGCACAAGTTCATCTACTGGAGACACTAGTGAGCTTGTGGGACCACAAGCTTGGGAAATTTGAACTCCAAGGGGAAACCTTGGAGCTGACTGTAGAAGACATATAATTTATCATAGGATTATCGCGTAGAGGAGCACCTGTGAACCTGGAGGGTATTGGTTGGGGCAGTGACTTTCTCAACAATCAAGATTATATCAATTCTTATCGCTTGCTCAGGACTCAGAAACCAAGGACGCAAATCCCGATTGTGCAGATTACCAGCTTTAAAATGAAATTCCTGGTAAGCATAGTAGTCAGAGTTGTAGGATCTTATGCTCTATAGTCAGCAGCATGGACACACATGCGCATAGCGGTAGTGTATGCGGGGTGCATTGTTTGATTGGTGTTCGAGACTAGTCCTGATTATGAAGAAACAATGATCTGACTGCAGGAGGGGTAGAAAGAAGAATTTTGGATATGTGAGTGTATTGATTTCATTCTTCTTCGAGAGGGTTCCTGCCCTCAATCCCACAGTGACACTACCACGATGCCCACCTTGTGATCCTAAACTCACCCAGTGGGGTGATATTTTCCTCCAACATGGTGGTGGAGGTGCAATCCAGAGCAGATATGATGATGACTTCTACTCCTGGTGGAAGTAATACTCTTGGGCAATCCAGAGCTCAGTGGTGACATTTTCCTCCGACAGGTTGGTGGAGGTGGAATCCAGAGCGGATATGATGATGAATTCTACTCCTGGTGGAATTCATACCCATCTCTCCCCATGCTCCTCCAAGAGGGAGGATGAGCTCTGGATTGCCTCTGAAATACAATCCTGCATAAGGGAACTGCTCAAGAGCTCATCCTCCCTCCTGGAGGAGCATGGGGAGAGATGGGTATGACTTTTTACTTTTTCATTATTTGATTTTTATGAAATAAATGTTCATAAAATAATTTATACATATGTACTTGATTTTGACATACTTTATATTGATATGCAAATATAGGACCAGCCCGGCCTAACGAACATCCCAGGAATTTTGTTTGCCCTGTGGAGATTGGTGGTGATGATGTGATGCTTCCTGTAGTAGAGGGGAAGTTGGCCAGGTTTACCCATGATGTCCCCACTCTCAGGATGGAGAGGATCCCTATGGTGATGCAGGAACATGTAGTTGGAGTTCCTTTGTCTTGGTTATGCCCTCTTCTAAGGGTAACTAGGGTCGTGCTTTGTTACTGGGAGGATGTAGACGAAGTCGCAGTCAAGGAGGTTGAGGATCGGCCCTAGATCTAGGAATTTTATGGATTTCGGTCCTATTTTTGTATTTTGATGTACTTATAACAGGATCTTCGGATCAAACTCGATGTATCTATGGACATATTTTATATATATATATATATATATACCTGGTTATGTACATGTGTTTCAAATGCATCTGTATATTTTTATTTTATAATATATGTGTTAAGTGCCAATCGAGTATATAATTTGCAAATGCATCAGTGATTCTGTTCTGATTTCTTGAAATGTGATTGTATGAAATGTATTCAAAATTCCTTTCAAGTAACCTAACTCGTAAAAGTTGACGTAGTAAGGTAGGGTGTCTCACTTGATAATCACAATTAAGATGGGAAACCACTAACTGGGAATCAATCCTTCCAGGAGGGTAATACCATGCAACATAATATCCCAAAGAAGCTCAATGACCGCACTATATTCATCCATATTATTAGTTGCAGGACCTAAATAGGTGCCACCGGAGGCAACCAGTTTTTCTGAGGGTGCAAAAATGACCCAGGCGGTTGAAGCCAGATTGCAAGTGTGACGGCTGGTGCCATCAGCGAACCTTACAAGTCAATTATATGACATCTGAAACAACAAGCAGACTATATAAGAAACACTAACCAGTAATGACCTGTTGTACATAAGCGTACAATAATAATACAAGAAAAAGTATCATTCCTAAGCATAACACTTCTTCAGGTAGAGCCCATTTCTAGGCTCCGGCAGTTTGTTACCATCGTTATCAGTTAACTCATAAGCTCCATTCTTTAAGACTTTCGACATGACATACGGGCCTAACCACATGGACTTAAATTTGCCTGCACCCAGGGGTTCCTTATCCTAATCCCAAAGCAAGACAAGTTCTCCCTTAGAGAAAACTCTAGGTTTTACGGCTTTATCATATTGGTTTTTGACCCGGTTCTTATGAGCCTTATTTGAAGTAAGCACATCTCTACACTGTTCATCTCCACAACAATATTTGTACCCAAAATTCAACTATAAAATCCGACGACATCCGACTAAAAGTACTGTTTTGTAGGATTTCACTTTCAAATTACGAAATTTTGTCACGTCCCGGTTTTGACCTCGTTGCATTAGATGTATATGATGTATAAATTGTAGATGATCATGGTGTGGAGCTAAAGGCCAAGGCCCCACCATTGATCGGTAATGCTATGTTTTGGATTTAAAT
>LPNX010841593.1:361716-415509 GCA_001517045.1 Pseudotsuga menziesii
TCCTTCCCTCCACTCCATCCTTCCACGTTAAATTTTTTTTTCAATAAAATTTTTAATATTAATAATATTTATTATTATTATTATTATTATTATTATTATTATTATTATTATTATTATTATTTAATTAAAAAAATACATTATAATAATTATTATTATTATAATTATTAAAAAAAAAGAGAGCGAATCGTGGCGAGCTGGCATCGTGCACTGAATAAAAATAAATCGACGTTTAGCATCGAGAAAATTCCAGCAATCACCAAATCAATGGACGCTCAGTTCGATCAAATCAATGAGAAAATTAACAAGAACCACAAGGAACTCCATGAAAAGATCAAACAAACCAGTGACAATTTGACATCAAGTGGACACAATTTACATCATGAATTGAGAATAGCTTCCTCACTCTACAAGAAGACCAAAAGAAAAATCAAGCAGTTTTAACCACCATCTTGGATAGATTACAAATCTCGAATGACCTGCAACCAAACTCTCCCAGAACTCCGTAGCAGTCAAATCCTCTATTCAACATGTTGTCCTCTAACGCATATACACAAGGATGTCAAATATGGGTGAAAGTCGAGTTACCCAAATACGATGGGGATGAATGACAATGCATAGCGTGGATTAACAAAGCCGAGGAATACCTAAACATCCACAACATCCATTACAACAGCAAGAAAATTAAATATGCCTCCATACATCTAGAAGGCAGCGCTTACAACTGGTACTTATGGTGGAAGAATACTGTAAGAATATGTTCTTACAACTGGGTTAGCTTCAGGAACGACCTCATCAAAAGATTCAAAGGCATTGAAGAAAAAGACTTCTTTGCCAAGATCACAAGGTTACAACAAAAAAACAGTGTCGATGAGTACACATGTGACTGGGAAGCGCTATCAACTCAAGTCCCAGAGTTAACCGATGACCAATGACTACAAAGCTACATACACAGTCTAAAAAAACACATCCATGACAAACTAGAGTTACACAACATCTCTACCATGGAGAAAGCATGACGTAAAGCCAGGATTATTGAAAGAAAATCCGTTCATACAATTATCGACCAAGACGACCCCAAAAAGAACCCCCTCCAATCAGGATACACAGGAAATCCAAGGTATACACCGCCTCAACTTAGGGAAGGAACAAAGCCCAGTTTAGAGGCCCAGAGAATAAAAGAAGGAAAATGTAAGTTTTGTGGGGACAAATGGGATCCTAAGCACAGATGCTTACATAAGAAATTATATGCTTGTGAAGTAGAGCTAGAAATCAATGAACCAATGGAAAACGATGTGAATAGCCAACAAAACTACCACCTAGGAATCGAGGACGACTCCCCTCAAATCTCATTAGCTGCTATTACTGAAATCACCCAACCGCAAACATTGAAGATTAAAGGACATATAAATAATAATAACGTCACAGTTCTCATCGACTCTGGCAGCACCCATAACTTCATTAATGTCAACCTTGCTAAAGAATTTAACCTATTTATTCATCCAGTACCTAACATGAAGGTTATGGTAGTAGATGGTAAGAAGATTGACAGCGTGGGGAAATGTCACAAGGTTAAGTTACAAATGCAAGAATATAACTTAGAGTCATATTTCCTTGCGGTACCACTAGGATGAATCGATGTAGCATTAGGAATACAATGGTTACAAACCTTAGGTACATACTCTACAAATCACCAAGAACATTTTATTGAATTCCATGAGTTCAAAAAAACACACAAATTATATGGGTACCAACCACCTCCAACACAATTGGTTACATCACATCAGATGGAAAAGCTACATTGGAAAGATACACCAACGTACATACCTCAATGTCAAGAAATGGAGATTCTAACAAGTGAAGGAGATATGGACAAACAACCAGAGACAAAAGAGCTAATTCGAAAACATCGCATGGTGTTTCAAGAATTACTTATGGCACTCCCAACAACAGAAAAATTGAACCCATAGTCAAAATAGAATGAAGGACAAAACCTACGAGTAACAACCCATACAGATATCCACATCAGAGACGTTGTGATAGTTCACGTAGTCATTGTCGTCAAATAAGCTTTGAGGACAAAGCTTCCTTAAGGAGAAGGCAATGTAACAAAGCCAAATTTAATTATTAAGTTAGGTCAATTAATGTAATAAACTAAGAGGTGAATTGAAAAGTCACCTCTCTTCCCCATTCACAGTATAAATTACCGGATCCCTATTATGTAATACATCTTATATATTATATAAAATATACAATTCTACATTGCGTTCCTTCTCTGCAACTTCTTTCTTCTTCCAGAGTCGCTTGATGTTTACTTTCCCCTACAGATTTATCCCACTTCAATGGGATTTGTGATGATTTTTACCTTTGGGTTTTCAAGAATTGCTCCTCAACCCTCTTCACATAGGAATGGGGTAATTCTACAACAACCATTCTAATGAGTCAACTTATGGACAAAAAAGCACATCCCTTCCTTGCATGAATACCATGAATGAGCACATCCCATGAAGAGGGAAAACCATTTAATGTTGTCAACATGTTATCTTTCTCTTCTATAGGATATTCAATAGTTTCTAGTTGTTCTTTGATATGAAAGGCCCTTGTAAATTTGGAAGGCACTATCTCTAAGTTGCCAATCATCACATTCCTTAACTAATGTCTTGAGAATAACTTTCTACAGGTATTCTTAATTTCATATCATATTTTCAAGGTCTCAAACGTTTCCTTTGGAGTATTCAATTCTGACACGGGGGGGATTAAGTGGTCCTTAATTGATTAAATATAATTCTTTTTGCTCTTACCATGTTCTTCTTGTACTTGGTTTTATCCTCCTCTTCCTCTGGTTTTGAGATAAATTCTTTGACATAATTTAAGAGATAATTATCTTCTAGAATGAGAAGTATCCTATGCTTCCAAGATTTCAATTTTTCTACTACATCCAATCTATCCTCAACCCTTATAGTGGTTATGATTTTGTCAATACTGAGATTTGACATGGAAACCCTGGTAGAGGGTAGGTCAAAATTGAAAATTTTCAAAAGTGAAATTTGACTCCATAAATAGATCTTCCCTCTTAGGGCAATTTGGAATCACTCTTTTTTAATTAGATCTGTGGAGAGAACAAATCAAAACTGGAATCCTTAGATTCTTGGTTCTAGTAGTAAAGAGGTCAAAATTGAAAAGTTCATCAAACTGAAAATTGCTTCCATAGTAAGGTGCACCTCACTAGGGTGAGTTCCAGGATACTATTTATAAGTCCAATCTATGGATAAATATTCCCAAAATTACATGTCCTAGTTTTAATTTTTTCATTGATAATGGATTCTATTCAGTCCTACTCTGATACCATGTTGTTTTTTTCTTACCATTTAGATGTTATTAACTTATCTATTGCATAAAAATAAACAACATGCATATAAATAATCACTAAAATAAAATGGTAGACACAATGTTTACCCTAGGAAAACCCTCTCACGGGAAAATTCCAACAAACTTCTCTAGATAATATTCTTCAATGAGATATAATGTCTAATCTAGTGCCCATTGGTAGTTCTAGAATAAGAATACAAGACAAATACAGAGTAGCCTCTGATCCCTTTTGAGAACAAGTAGAGAGAAAGATAAAATCCCAAAAATACTGTCTTCTTGATGCCTCTTGAACCCTTGACTAGTCTTCCTTGGATTTTCTCACTTATTCTCTTGCATTAGCGAATTGGTGTGTTGCAAAGGAGCCAACTTCACTTGTATATATACTAGAAAATCCATATTTTCTTACTAGGTCGACTTGTCTTCTTTTACTGGTTCATATCCACCTTAATGTCTTGACTTGACCTTTAGACTGGGTCATTTTATTGGGTTGACTTGTTCTAGGGCTTGTCAGCATTCTTTCTTGTGGAGACGACATAATAATATCTTTTGATGCTACTAGAAACATCAACAAAGAGGATGGAGTTTTGTAGCTCCCCTTCCTGCAAGGTAAAGGGATGAATCTCATGTAATCATGGTTTTAATTCATGAATAAGGCAAATCTAGTATTTATGATTTTTCTATATGTTGATGTGTTTTATTTTTTTGTTGTAGTTTACATTTCATATTGTTATGTGTTGCATAATACAATGTTTGGTTTATAATTTGGGATTTTGTTGTAAATAATTGATTAGAACACAAAAACATGAACATGGAGTTCCTTTTTCGGCCATCATTGTATCTAGAGTCAACATACCCCGTTGATTTCTAGCCTTACAATCCATGGAAAGTTCCATTACCATGTACATTACTTCCTACATGCGGATCATGCTTCGTATCGTTTGCACCAAATCCTTCACATGCACAAGACGAGTGGAAATAGTTAATATTACATGTGATTTCAAAGGTGTCCACCCCATCAGGGAAAAATGATAAATTATTTCATTCAAGGGTGTTTTGGAATTGTCTAGTGCCCTGAGCTCTTAAGAGTTTGTTTTTATTTTAGCAATGTTGATTTTCTTCTTTACGCTAGTAAAATGAGAAAGGTATTTTGTATTGTTTAGATTAGATTTGATCACATATTTATAATACCTTAATTTTCTCTTATATGTTAATTATTTATCCCACCATAAATTCTCCTTAAATTTAGATGTAACAACACTTTTAGTATTATCACTATTTTGTAGAGTGACCTTTTCCTCGACTCCTCGATGATTTAGCCAAGACATGGCTCCTTTATGCCAACCTTGCTTTAAGTTGCTAGAGTATGAAGCAACTTTAGCTAGCCTCTTATTTCCCATGTTTTTTTATCTTGTTCATGTGCATTAGGTACCTAGTTATAGGCATGCTCTTAATGGGGTTGAAACTTGTTTATGAGGAGGATAGGATAGAGTGTATTTCCTTTAATTTTGAGATTATATGTTATAAAGGGATTTTGGATTTTCTCTATACTTCTCCATGATTCTTTAGATATATTGCAACCCCAAACTTCACATCCATATAAGATAACATGAGTGACGAGAGTCTCAAATAGGAGTTTCTTCTTATCCCAAAACCAAAGGTCTGCTAATTTACAATTGTTTTCAAGTACAAATAAGTTTTCAACCCTCCATTAATCCCTTTTTCAATTCTATAGTTCTAGTTAAGCTTGTGATGAATATCACTCCTAGGATACTTGTATGGAGTCATTTCCTCCAAGTTGTTGTTATCTTACATGAAATTAGCTTAAGTGATATTTGGGATTTAATTATCATAAGTTTTTCTTTGTCAATGTGAACTACCATACCCATACTAGAGAAAAAATACTTGATAATTTGTAATTGCTTGTTGAGATCAGAGGGACTCCTCACCATAATAATGATACCATTAATGTAAAGAAGAAGGATACTAACTATACTAGCTAGCCAAAGACGAGTCACCACAATCTATATCTTCTAAACAAACCCTCTATCTTGTCATTGTAAATGCCAAAAAGGGTAGGGGAGAGGGAAAAACCTTACTTAAATCCTATATTACAACCTATATCTTAGTTCCTAAACATGGAAATAACCTTCTCATACAACCTTATCAGAACAACTCTTGGATATAAAGATATTTTTAGCTCTTCTAGTCTAAATTCCAAATGTTAGTTATGACCATTCTATAAAATGCTTTTCTTAAGTCAACAAAGAAACATATAATATTAGTTTCATTATTACAACATTCAATAATGGTCCTTTTTGTAACAAGGTTTCTCAAGCATAATGATAGCTCCTAAATCTTGCTTGGCTTTTGGCTCCTTTTTGGTGACTTTCTAGCCATATGTTGAACTTCATTTCCAAAATAATTCCATATAACTTGGTTAAAAGAGGGCTAGTCATCATGTTCCTCTAATTATATGGATTGTTTTTTTCTACAATTTTTTGAATAGGAACACTAAGGATTTGGTCCAAGGTGTGGGGAAACCTTGCATACCATTGATAAAGAAAATAAAAGATGACAATCCAATTTCCAATACTAATAAGGTGTATTCAAAATAACTACCTAAGGAATTGCAAAAATAGAAATACAAGTGATTTGATTATTCTCATCCAGAGCTTCTTCACATGAAAATTCCAATGCAGTTTTACCACTTTGAGTAGTCTCCTAGCTGAGACCTACATATAAAGAAACAAAAATATTTCTCAAGTTCTTTTGTTTACAATAGTAACAATCTTAAAGATATTGAGATTAGTTATGTATCAATATTAACTAACCTATCATTGAAATAGTTCACTATGAAACAAGAATTCAAGTGCAAAGTAATTGAACCTTTAACAAATATGTTTGGGGGTGGGGTGGAGGGTAGTTTCCATATTAATAAAGAACAACAAAAACAAATCTATTTAAAAAATTTGTTTTCGGAACCTTCGTCACCAAGACTTTGGTTCCTCCTACTTGGACCACTTATCACACTAACCTCCACTTCAAGAAACCTTGTTAATCGAGAAAGTGAAAATATTTGAAAACCTAGATCCAACCACTTAGCAAGCTAATTGTTGTGGAAAATATTTCACAAGAGTGCTCTCTTCCCACTTGGTGAGGGGAAAGGCCTTGTAGGATTTAGTAAGGACTCAATATTAGGAGCCCTTTTGTGGGTTTGGTGAGTTGGAATAATGACCCAAGTGATCCTGCAAACGGTTGTTAGTGGTAAATAAAACAAAACTAAATAATAATAATAATAATAATAAACTCAATAAAATTCCAAGAGGGAGTGGAGAATGAAAACTTCAACAACCAATGTGAGCCAAACTACTTGTATATTTCTCAATGGTCAAGCTAGTACAACACCTTAGAGATGTGAGCTCCAAAAGGAGGAAAACATTCTTCCTAAGGGAGGCTTGTCTTGTCCAAACTTGTTTGTGAAATTGTAAGGAACCAAACGAGAAGAGCACTTACCCCTTTGGGAAAGGAGGAAAGGGATCTTTAGATGATGCTTAACAAGAGGGAAGAGGTGTGCTATAAGGGAGCTCAATCACAATTCTAGTAACATAACATTGCTCAAGTTTTCCTCTTACAATAAGCATGCCCATGGCTTTCTTTTATAGGCCAAGAGGTGGAAAATAAATATCAATATCCTAATGTGAACCCAATGATCCATGATTGTGCTCCAAAGTACACCAAGAGAACATTTAAGACAACCAAGTATGTGGAGAGCCAAAAATTTGAATTATTTGTGTAAGTGGAGCTTTTATGATCCTTCAATGCGCCACTAGTGGGTGAGATCCCATTGTTTGTGTCAGTTGCACGGATATCAAAGGGAAATTTGTGTTATTGCATGGGTGTTGCTCTAAAGACACATGTTGTAGTGAGTATAATCGAACTATTAGTTGTGCGGTTGTGTCATTTGAATGCTTTGGTGCATTTTTGGGCTCAGGATGCTCTTTGGATTTTGAGAAGATGTCTTTGGCTGGATGCATGTTATATGTTGATTGCACTTTACCATGCAATTCACAAAAATTTCACATGTGTGTGAGTTTTTCGTAACAACAAATTCCCCCTGATGTATGAGGTTTAGAGGGTACTATTGAGCCGATAATGTATCACCGGTTCTTTTGGTTTCTCTTTGTTGGTTTGTCAAACTGTGTGAAACATAGACAAACAAGAAGGACCTTTTGAAGGAGGAAAATTATTGATGGAATAGTAAATCTAAGTGTTGTTTTTATACAAACGAGGAAGGCATTCCCATGCTCGTGAAGATGGCCAGAATGGATACAAAATGAAGAAACTAAGGAATCTATCATAAAATTCTAGGACATGAAAGAAGAAATATTCAAACCATGTGAGGGTACATGAACCTGGAAGTGATATTACTAGTCTCGAAGAAGCGAAACTATCAAGAATCTGGAAAATCCCACAGGGGTGGATGTCCGTAAGGGTAGTGAATCCACTGAACACTGCACCATACCAGATATGTTGCTACCATGATTTTAAAATGTGAACATTGTTACCTTCAAAATATATATGACTCCCCCTGATATGATTAAAGGTGTTTTTGTCTAACATAGGGGAGACTACTATGTTAAGGAGCACTAGTGACTCTCCTTACTCAGTCCGATGAGATTCCTTGTAGTGATTGAAAGGAATCCCAAGGTACCAATGTAACTTCTTCAACTCTTTTAATATGAGGATTTGGCATCGATGAGAGATGAATAATCATGACAAGATAGGGTTCTTATCCTTCGAACTAATATCAGGTTGTATCCAAATGTGGGACTGATTGACCTGACACAAGACTAGCTGATAAGCGTGGGGATCATAAATTCCTTTGATCGATGTAAACTTGGGGAGTAACTAATGGAAACATTCTTCAAAGCGAAATGACAGACTGAAATGAAGAAAGACAAATTGTTGATGAAGGGCGTTAGGGGAGTCACTCTGGTTTGATGGAGTATATTAGTACTCATGGAGTATTAAGATGGAAGCAAACTTGCAAACCATGTAGTTTTATGTTTGGAATACGGTTGAGAATGGGTACACTCCTCTGAAAGAAAGACCAAAAGGAACTATTGCAAAAATATTAGATATATGTCATGAAATAGCAAGAAAAACCATTTTGAACATCTTATCAAATGATTTGAAATCCAAGGTTGGGACACAATCCCTAGCGAAGGAACTTTGGGTCAAATTGCAGAATTCATACTAAAGAGAAATTGCTATAGAAGTAGATCAAGGATGTGAATAAGGTAAAAAGGATGAGAAACTATAAGACGAGGCAATTTCAAGCAAGCTAGATCAGAAAGCACCTTGTAAATATACTCCTACCAAATTTTCTTATGATAATGAATCCTACAAAATTGAGTTCTTTGATAGCATAGAAGATGAAGTAGCTACTGAAGTCGATTGGGAAGGAGAAATCATCTCTTCCATTTCTGAGATAAGAAAAGAAAGGATAACAAATAAGCAGCTTAGTAATCAACTAATAAGATATCAAGAAGAGGAATCAGATGATGCGACTTTGGGAATGCAATTATAAGAGTCTTTGGAAGCATACCTCATCTCAAAGAATCAACTAGAGGAGAAAGCAAACATTTGTGATGCTCAAGAGGCTGAAGTCATGTTCCTAAAGGAAAAGTTGTAGAAGACAAGAAAGAATGTTGAACAAGCAAAGGAAGAGGTTGAAAAGACGAATATTGGCCTAAGAGACCAAATAGAGGAAGTCAAAAAGAATGAAAGAGATATAACAAGTTAACTTATGAGAAAGAAAATAATTGTCAAACGACGGAGATTGAGATCATTTATATGAAAGAGAAAAGTATCGAGGGCGCAAAAACAATTGATGAACATAAGACTCGACTACATGAAAGATAACAAGAGGTTGAAAGACTAAGAAATGGAGTGTCTGGGCTACAAACATAACCAAGGACAAATGACATGTTTAGAAAAAGTATGAAATTCTTGGAAAATATCCTTAGTGAACAGAGGTCACCATTGGACAAATCTAGTCTAGGTTACAATAATGAAGTTGAGAAGAAATTAGAACCATCTCTCCTAAAGGAAGAGAATGAAGCAAGCATTCAAAATTGTAGAAGTAGCTTTATAAGTGCATGTCAAAAGGACACTCAAGAGACACATTACAAGTTCAAGAATGTTGAACTACCAAGGACATAGCCCACACTTAGGTATACAAATTTTCCTAGTTGTTGTTTCTCTTGTAATGGGCATAAAGAAATGGATTGTGACGTATATTCCAAGAATGACTCTATGGAAAACAAAGTCATAACAATTTATAAAAATGTTGATAGAATCATTGAATGCTAGAAGTGAAATAATTCTAGGAATATTGCAAAGTTTTTGTAACAATGTAGTATGTCACAAATGCAACATGTTTTTCCATAAAGATCAGGGATGTTACAAAATACATTATTTTATATGCATCCTCGAGTAACCACTTCCTAAATTGAACACCTTGAGAATCAGAGATTCTCAAGGTTGTTCATTCAATTTTACATTCTATTTTGTAACTCACTATCAATACTGTTACAACTCCTTTTTCAAAAGTACACAATATAATACAGTAATGCAGGATCTGATACTTCGAAATATCAAATCATAACATGTTTTCCTGTTGACGCTATAATTATCCACGCATAAGCATTGGCTAAATACCAAATGCTTAAGTGAGAAAAAGGAGTCAACCAAATCTTGAAGTATCAACAATGTTTTCTCGAGGAGTAACATCATAAGGAAATCGACTTGCGATCATCCTGCTTCTGCCTGTTTTGTACAAGATCCTTAACTTGTTGATTAGTAAGCAAAACATAAGCACAAGAACAAATTAAATGCTCAATCTATAACTTAAAACAACCTGATAACCAAAGGTCATACCTTGATTCAAAACTTGGATCATGGAAGAATAAATTAAATGCTCAATCTATAACTTAAAACAACATGATAACCAAAGGTCGTACCTTGATTCAAAACTTGGATCATGGAAGAATAAATAACAATGAGAAATCAGGAATTAAGCACAAATATAGTCAAAACATGGTATATAAAGAGACAAAAAAAAGGTATTTCATGGGCCCAATATCCTCCCAACTCCACCATGTAACCATTGAACCTCTCTACAAACACCTTTGCAACTTCCTTATTAAAACCCTATATTTTCTCACATAGATGGAACCAACCTTCTTTTTTGAATTCCTCGGCACAATCGAGATAGGCTTCTACCCACTTAGTACCCCCAGGTTCATGGCACAGAACATCTCCCCCTTACTTTCCCATTCTTTTGCAAATAGTTTTCTTTATATTTCTATCTCATTATGCCAACCATTAGAATGAAATTAAAAGGAAAAAATCAACCTTTGAACAAAGGAATGATATCATGAAATTTCCACTTTACTGATTATGGAAATGGCATACATTCAATCACGTTGGGAAAAGCTAATGATGACCACAACATGTGGCATTGTCGAATGATTTAAACTTGACATACAAAACATGCAACGCATTACAATAGAGCACACATTTGTCAAATCAACCTTCTCACCTTAAAAACGAATGATTACCTATGACTTAGATAACTTATAAGGTGCACCTATTATGAATTAATTGTGACACCTCAGATTACTTTTTATCCGGACTTGAGACTTCCGACCGTGCTTTTGTAGAATACTATATGGGTTCTTCTACTGAAACTTAGAATTTCCAGTAGCGCCTCCTTTGAAAATTTTACATTTATGCTATCGGAAGTTGAAACTTCCACAAACAATTGAATTATTTCCTGTAATTTTAAATCTATAACCTGCAAGGAAAATTGCTATGCAAAACACTTCTTGATGGAACTATGTAACCATGTAAGACTCTATCTATTGACCACCGATTGAACCAAAAACAATTCATGCAAAATTAAATTGAATCAACAACGAAAAAACCAATTGACATGGTTTATATGGTGATTTTAAAAGAAAAGTAACCAAAACTGTATAAGCATAGGTGGATAGAAAAATTTTAGGATAGCAACTTTAGGTGCTATTAAAGCTACTCAATGTAGTCAAGATTAAGTTATGTAGGGAACAAGCGCTTGCCCACTTCTAAGGTATTTAAGAGAGGTAGAAAATATGGTCGAAGTAGCTCCACATTAAATATGGGATGCAAGCCGAGGAAGGTAGAATACATAATTCAGAAGCATTATCACCCACAAACATTATGATGGTATAAATATGATATCAAAGTGGTATGAGGTGCATATGAGGTCTTGTGAGGAGATCCTTTTGTAAATGCAAACATACCTTATCACCAACCTAAAACTTGTGTGGAACCCAATGTTGATCATGTTTTTACTTGTACTTGGCATTAGAATTTTACAAAATATCATGAAATTATCATTGCATAGGTTGGTTGGATACATTAAAAAAATTGGTTTCTTTATCCATCTCAATTTGAGCAATATGGGAGTCCTCTTCCTATTTATATACAATGGGTAGAGGTATGTCCATTAGGGTCAACGTTTGGAAGTGTAAGCACACATGATCAAAATTTCTATGGCCAATAGAGTTATGAAGCTACTTTTTGTAGTTGTGTTGAACATAAGGATGACTCTAATCCCATGTACATGGATGCATGGAGATGTAGATTCTTAGGATATGAAAAATCATCTTGCTGACTAACTTTATATATCAATTGGTTTAGGGCGAAATGTAGTCAATTTGTACAGCTTTGTGTCCATCATTATCTATAGAATGGACTAGAAAGTACTCAGGATTTCTCTCTCCCTATCTGAAATAATGGTTTGTTGTAGCGCCTAGTAGTGGTTCTTGTTATGATACTCCTATTGTAGGGTACCAAATGGCTATATTATAGAACTAATCAATAACCACAAATACATAGTCATATCGTGATTGTTTGAGGAAAATCTTGAAATGTAATCCATGGACACTAACTGATAAGGCCTATCCAAGGTAGGAAGAGGAGTGTATAACCTCTATTTCTTAATGCAAAGTTTCAAAATAGCATGGGTGATGCATGATCTGACATGCTTGATGATGTCCTTCCAAATATTTGGCTTGTAGAAGTACTTATGCAATACTACCATTATCTTCTCCACACCAAACTTCCCTAGCACTCAACTATAATGCACCTCGCAATTTAGATTCCCATGCCCACTTAGCTTAACCATCAATTAATCAATGCAGTGCATGTGAAACTTGTTATTTGCAACGGCTTAATTGAGTTCTCTATAGTTAGTATAGGGTTGGTAAGAACCACCCTTTTGTGCCAAGACAAATAAAGAAACATAAGAACGGTTTCTAGGATTGAAGATCCAAGCTTCTAAGATCTCCTCTACAAACCTTTCAATCATAGACTTCTAGAAATATCCCCATATATATAAGGGGCTACCACTATGGGACCTTTGGTAGGGTTTGTCTCAATAACATATACAGAAACAAAGATAGCAATTGGACCAAAGAATGCATTTGCATTATAAGGTCGCAATTGTACAGATCAAGCAAGTTCAAATTGACGTAACATGAAACCTATTAGACTGAAAGCACCATGAAGAGCAATGAAGGTCCATAGACCACCTAATTGACACCAATGAGTAAAATCTCCTTGTGCTTCGGGACCCCATAATAGCAGCAGAGAATGTGCTAAACTATTAGCAAGAGTAAAAACTGTGGCAGTTAAGAAATCACAACCTTCCATATAAGAACTAGCCAATCCATCAGTATTAAGAAGGTTTTTGGTAGGCATTTCTTAGAATATTGCCTTATACTTTTGAAGTATTGGAGAGAGGCTGAAAGCATAAGTTCATTAAGCGAAAGATTGCTTCCATGCAATGCAATACAAGTAGACCATAAAACTAAAATAGTCTTTATTCAACATTTTCAACCTGTTATTTGAGTCCACAATTTGAATTCTAAATAGACCATGAAACTAAAATAGTATTTTGAATCCACAATTTGAATTCTCTTAGGTTCAAGTCGTCCAGCATCTATGAAATAAAAATCATCTTCGAGTTCGTAGTTAATTTTCCACAAAGGCCCTCTTAGGCACTACACCTTCACATCGAATACACTTATGGCTTGATATGCTCATGGGGAAGTATTCATGCACTCTTAGAATCACCATAACAAGGACTCTATTAAATTTGGTCATAAAACTTTAAAGTCAACATAATAAATAAATGAACGTGCTTAAGGATAAACACCACTCATTCCTTTCTTTTAAACATGATCCACGACAATATAATGCGAGACTTATTGGCTTCGATGCCATGATTAAGAAAAGTCCTTTGAAAACACGCTTCATTCTATTTTAAATAAATGTATCCATTTGACTTTTATGGTTTACCTGATCCACAGCATCATTTAAAAACCCATGCGACTCTTATGTGTTTAGATCCTGGGTATCTTCTCACGGCTCATATTTATTTATTTATGGGTATAGCTGCTTCGATGACATTTCAACGCCATGAAAATGCTTATTTTTGTTTCATTATATGGATTTCCCACCGCTGGCATTGTTCGTTTTAGTATATACCATTGGATCATCTTTTTTTTTTTAATTTCTGTGTAGACTTTTATCAACCGAGCCACGCAACAATTGCTGTGTAGACTTTTTCTTATTTCTGTGTAGACTAATTTGAATTTGAACAATTCAATATCGCCCATCTTTATTACCTATTGATCCAAAAGCTTCAAACATCTCCAGAGCGTACAGATTTTCTGATTGGATTAAAGTCATGTATACCACAATTTCACTGGCGGCCATGGCGAACAACGAAAATGGCAAACAGGAGGGTCGGGTTACATTTCCAGCGCCTCCAGACCCTCACTCTGGATATTTAGTCTTTCAGCGATATGAAGCCGAGGAGGGAAGCTGGCCAGATGATCGATTGGGAAAGTTGCCTATCCCTCAAGATAAATGCTTCACAATCACGGAGGATGAAAATCATATTCACAGGCTCTATTTTATTCCCGTTCTAGGTCAACCCATCTCCTCCAATTGCTACTACGTTGTTCGAGCTAATGGCGAGAGTAAAGGGCAAGTATCTCTAGTCCTTATTACGCTAATTTGTTTTTCACAATAGAAGAACGTGTTTCCTCAGCTCTTACCACAAGTTTTGTTGAGAAAAATCTGTTACGTTATTGGTTCTACCTAATTGATATTATGTTATTGAAAAACAGTTGATCTTCAATGTTAGTGTATGTTTGATGGAGTGCAAATTTTGTTCAAGAAACCAAATCTGCATGCAATGATGTTCAACTTTAAGTTTCTCCCAATTTCTTGAACGTTTTGTTAAACAAAATTTGGTGAAGGGATTAGGTTTTGCTTATAAAACTTGGTAAAGAAAAGATTTGTAAAGATCCAAAATCCAACAATAAGAAGAACTGGTAATTAGCATTGTGGTTTTTGTGTACAACTACAGATGGCTGGAAAGCTGCTCGAAAGGAGAGCGCGTGACAACATTCTGCTTCTGTACATGTGTCGAAGAGCGCATGACTCCCAGGCCTTTGGATCTGAACAATCCATATCAAAAGTTCCAGATAATCCAAATGGGACGTCATTTCAGTTCAAAGAGCATCACAGCGGACGGTGTGCCTCCCGAGTTTCTTCACAGTCATTGGAGCGCTGCAGCAAATAAGTTACGTGGTAAAAATGTTCCGAGACTTCCACATGTCCAAGGCGAGAATGCTTCGTTGAGGGCACAATTGCCTCCTTTTGATTTCTCGCTCTCAGAGACAGAGACAGAGACAGAGAGCAGATCAGCTATAATTGTGAGTGTTGGGGAATGGTACTGCCCCTTTATCTTCATCAAGGAACAGGGCAACCGCTTTAAGGATCCAGACGTTCAGCTGATGGAAACTCCATTTTACAAGATGGATCTGGAGAAGTTTTGGGAGGAGATTTACAGTACTGAAGTTAGCAGTGGAGAGCAAGATAAAGATATATTTATGCAGAGAACCATAAGGGTGGAAGAAGCACTACTTTTGGGATCAGAGGCGGTTAAAGAAACTTTAGTTGAGGATGGGAGTGTTTGGATGGAGGGACTACGGACTGCAGTAAGACTAAGTTGGCCCATTACTGCCAAAATGAGGGCAGACCAAGGTAGGAAAGGATCAGATGGAATTGGCAGAGATGTGAAAGTGGAGAAATTATTTAATAACATTGGGATTGGAAGAAAGTTTGTGTGTTATGTTGTTGTGGAGAGGTACGTATTGAAACGAATGGACGGAAGTATCGTTCTCACTTATTCATTTAGACATTGGAACCAGGTGAAAGGGAAGTGTGGTTAAAAATCAATTGAATCTGAGGGGAGTTTTTTTTTTTTAATGTGGAAAATATATTAAGAAGATTTTAGAAGATTAGGCTAGGATAGTTTGGTGTATGAGAGACATTATTATTTGGGTTGTGTATGACAGCAGTGTGTTATGTTTAGGTAAAATAATTATTTTATTTATTTTGTAAGTAAGGATTTATGGAGTTTCAAATTGGTGATCCATATAGGCTAATGATCCATATAGGCTAAGTAAAACATTTATGAGAGATATTATTATTTGGGTTGTATGTGTGAGAGATGTTATGTTCAGTTAAAACAAATATTTTTTAAGTACTCATGGAATTTAGAATGGGTGACTTTATATATCCAAGGAGTATCTTCACCATACATTCATTTACCAGCTAAATAAAATATTTATCAAAATACATTTTATTATTTATTTACATGGAGTTTATTTCATATTTATATTTTTATAATAATTATTTGTTTTTAAAATTGGATGTTAGAACTATAGCCTCTGTATTGGTTAAATTGATGTTTATAATATAACCATTTTGTTTGAAATGTGAAGGAATTTATTGATATGGATTTTGTTTCATTTTAATATTATATTATTATAATAATTATTTGTTCTTAATTTATAAGAAAAAAATTAATAAAGTATGTTTTATTATTTATTGGCATGGATTTTGTTTTATTTTAATATTATTATAATAATGATTTGTTTTTAACTTATAGTTTTGTTCTTTTATTTTGGATGTTCGAATTATATTCGGTTAAACGGTGATGTTTATAATTTCATATTTTTAAAAGTAAAGGAAATATGTTCATTATATAATATTAATAATAATAATAAATTGTTATAATTGAGTATATGATATGGGATCATTAATATTTTTTTATTAAACTATTTATAAATAATTTAAGTAAAATTAAAAAATATTTTAAATTAAATTTGTTTGAATGATGATGATGATGATGGTTAACCTCCACACACACCAAACTTTGGTTTATGGGACCCAAATAAATGCATTATTTAGTTTGTTTTAAAATTGTATCTCTATGCTCAAAGAGCTTGGAGAGAAGCTCCCCGAGCTCACTATAATTTTGACAAGTTGAAAGGCTAGGAAGGTCGGAATTACAACAAAGATTATGAAACTGAGATCTAATGTGGGTGTACGCAAGGCATTCTAAGAGGAAGTGTTTCTCATCCTCAATGTTCATATTCTCACAGAGATGGCAGATCCTTTATACCCATGGTGTTTTAGGAACTGCCCAACTACCAGTTTCACTATGAAGTTCATGAGAGTTCGTTCTTATCTTGGCTATATTAATTTTTTTCTTTGAACTAGTTAAAACCGAGAGATCCTTTTGATCTTCTAGAGTAGTGTTGATGACATCCTTATAATATCTTAATTTTCTTTTATCCTATAAATCTTTCTCACACCACATTTTCTTCTTAAACTTAGAAGTGGCAATATTTTTAATGTTATTTATATTTTGCAATGCAACATTTTCGTCGATCTCCCAACGGTTTAACCAAGCCTTGGTATCTTTATACCAACCTTGCTTGAGCCTTAGGTGCTTTTGGATGGAATTTAAAGCTAGTTTAGGAAGTCTATGGTCTCCCATGTTATTGATTTTGTGCTTGTACAACAGGAGCCTAGTCATAGCTTGGCTCTCATTAAGGGAAAGACCCACTTCTATAAGGAGAATAGGGTAGGATGTATTGCTTTTAATTTTTAGGTTATACGTTTTAAAACGCTTCTGTATTTGCTCAATCTTTCTCCAGGATTCTCTAGAGATGCTACAACCCCACACCTCACACCCATACAAGATAACAAGAGTGACTAAAGTTTCAAAGATGAGCTTCTTTTTATCCCACATCACAAGGTTTGCTACTTTACAATTATCTTCAAGACCAAAATAAGCTTTCCACCCTCCATTAATCCTTTTCTTAATGCTATAGTTCCAATTGAGCTTGTGATGAATATCAATTCCTAGGTATTTGTAAGAAGACACTTCCTCCAAGTTGCTATTGTCATACACAAAATTAGCGTAAGTGTCCTTCTTGGATTTGATAATCATAATTTTTGTTTTGTCAATGTTAATAGTCATACCCATGGTAGAGAAAAAATCCTTAAGAATCCTTAGTTGCTTATCAAGATCAGATGGACACCTTGCTAGAAGAACAATATCATCAGCATAGAGAAGAAGGATGATGACTATTCCAGCTAAGAGCGTGCCAACACAACCTACTTCATCTAAACAACATTCTAGCTTATCTATGTAAATACCCAAAAGGGTGGGGGAGAGGGGGCAACCTTGTTTAACTCTGATATTACACTTAATATTTTTCGACCACCCCTCGTTGTTCTTAAACTTAGAAATGACATTCTCGTATAACCTTATTGTGGTGGCTCTCAACTCAAAAGGAACCTTTAGCTCTTCTAAACGATTCCATAGGTTATTTCTAGGTACCGTATCGAAAGCCTTTCTAAAGTCCATGAAGCAATAGAAGAGATTGGATTTATCATTACGACACTCCTCCACAATTATCCTAAACGTAACGAGATGGTCCGTAGTAGAGTGTTGCCTTCTAAAACCCGCTTGGCCTTTAGCCCGCTTACCTTCACTTTCAAGCCAATTGTTGATCTTCTTTTCCAAAATAATACCGTATAGCTTGGCTAAGAGAGAGCTAATCACAATTGTCCGGTAATTAGAGGGGTTGTTTGTATCCCAACTTTTTAAAATAGGGATAATGAGGCTTTGAGTCCAAGGTTTAGGGAACCCTTGCTTGACCGCTTGATTGAAAAGCTTGTGGATGTGAGGGTTGAGGACAAGACCTCCAATTTTTAAGATTTATGCCTAGTAACCTTTGATGTCCTTAGCTTTTCCATTTGCCAGACGCTTAACCCCAAAATCTATGTCTTCTAATGAGAAAACTTCTTCCGTTGTGAGCGGGGTTTCAAAGTTATCTATGCCATTCGGGGATTCATAAAGCTTTTTAAGATAGGAATTACAGTTGTGTAAAGAAATTCTATTATTATCTTTAGTTATCTAGTTAGAATCTACCTCCAAAATTTCTTAGGAGCCACCTTAGAGAGGTCTAAGAGATTTTCTTGTCTTTTACGAATATATTTCATTTTTTTCCTTTTAGTTAGGGCTTTGTAAATTTTTATCTTGTTAGTTTTAAGAGACTCATCAAGAGATTCCTTAATTTATTTCCTCACACTTTTGCAATCTTTATCATACCAAGGGTTGGTTTTTCTATTTCTTTTATTACTTGAAACTTCAATTGAGAACTTGTTAATAGAATATGAGAGGGTTGTGGTAAAATTATGATAGAGGTCTTCTATGTTGTCTATACTTGATAAAGGAAGTAAATTAATTTTTAATTCATTTAGAAAAAAATTATTTTTATTTTTATCAAAAATCAAGTTTTTTTTGCTATGAGGATTATCTTCTATAGGATCCCTATGCATGACAAAATTGAGAGTTATAATTAAAGGTCTATGATCTGAGTTAGACTCGTGCTCGTTTAAGATGTAAAAATGTATTATTTCATTGTATAAAGGGATATCAGAAATAACATAGTCCACCATGTTGTTGTTCGGGTACACAGGGTATTCCCAAAAGACCGAACACCTTGAGCAACCGCTTCACACAAATAGATCACAGATCAACACACCGATATTTGTCACGTGGTTAAAACCCTCGAGAGGGAAATAGTCCGCGACCCCAGCCAAATAGCTACTTGGAGCAATTTATTATGCAAAAGAAAGAAAGTTACATGAGCTTCTCATAATTAATCAACTAGCCAAGGACCCTCTATGCTCTTTAAATAGAGATCATAGTCCAATCGGGTGTTAAGCCACGTATCAATGGTAGGTATGATCTAAGAGAAGTTGAACCGTCGGATCACTCTATGTCTAGAACATATCATGACCGTCGGATTAGAATATTTACAAATGCATACTAAAGAAACACACTTTTACCTAACGGATATATTACACAAGTTGATCTTAACTAACTCCTAAGTGTCTAAATATCCTAACAGTTGCTACCAAACCCATGGATACAGGTCATCTCGCTAGAATTGGGCCACCTTTTTAGACCGTTACAAATTATGAGATCTTGAGCACTACAAAGCTTGACTAGCTCAGACCCAAACAAATTATCCCCTATATCTTCAGAGCTTCTTTTGTACCTTCCAGCTAGAGTAAGGTCTTCATCTAACCAAAGAGGATTAGGGTTGGAATGATTGCTTAGAAGAATAGCTTGGTTGTTTGAAGTTCGAGCATTAAATTCACCTATTAAGAGGATATTGCCTTCATTCCTTCGGCTAGAAATATCATTCTCTAAAACATTGTAGGGACAATTTTTATCTAAATTGTTTTTCTTATGGAAGTTAGAATTAATAGGGGGAAATAACATATTGCTATGTAGGTCTTTTTTATCATTAATGTTCGTAATATCTATCCAAATATACTGGTTGTAAGGGTCTTTTTTATAAAGCCTAGCATGGGGGGAGATGTTCTTCCTAATGTAACAAGCTATCCCCCCAATTCCTCTACGATAGGATCGCTTGTTCCATACTGACCATAGTACAAAGCCATCTATGTTAGGGACCTTCGATTCTTCATGCTCCCAAGTTTCAACTAACAAAATAATATCAACTTCATTCGAGATCCAACTTAGCTTGGGGCCTTTGTTCCATGAAAAGCCCCGACAGTTCCAAGAAAGAATCCGGAGCATGTTGAATTGATATTTATTACTGTCTTTTTTGTTTCTATCTCGAATAACAGTTTTTCTATTTCTCTATTTCTGATTATTGCCCATTTTCCTTCCTTCGTAGTTTCTTTTACCTTTTGAACCTTTTTTCTTAGTTATGTTTGATCTTCTGGAATGAGATCTCCATTTATGAATATTCTTGTTCCTTTTAGACTTGAGGTTTTACTAAGTATGTCATACTTATTGTCAGTAGAGCTCACCTTTATCCGGATTAGCCTTACTTTGTTATCATTTAATTTTCCCAACCTTGTTGCTTCTATGAGACATGTTTTTTCAATTTGTAATTTATTGTGTAATTCTGTCTGAACTATGGCTAATGTATCCTCGTCTACCTCCTCTTTCACACCGAAAATTACAAGGTTCAAATCCCTTTTGTTACGCTTATGGTCTAATTCTATCAATTTTTTCATTTCATCTTTAATGGGTTTGATATCTAACTTACCTTCCACCCTATTTAGGGTGAGATTGTTATTAATTTTTTCTTCTAGTGCTTTAATCATGTTCTTCATTTTAAGACTTTCTAAATTATCATCATCTCCTTGTTGGAGTGTTTGGATCTTATCCTGGATTTGTTTTTCTATTACCTGTAATCTAATTTCCATTCTCTCCATTTTATTTTCCAATAGTTTTATTTTATTTTCTATTTGTTTTTGGATCTTGTCTTCAAAAGATGTAAATTTGTTTTTTAGCATGGCTTCTAACTCTGTTTGTAGCTTAGCTTCTCTTTCTTCTCTACGATTCTCTAATGATTTTATATACTCATAAAGGCTATTTAAAGTAACTGTACTAGGTCTACCTTTGACAATCTTTGGTAGATGTCATGAGTTATTCATACTTGCGAAAACAAATGAGCAGTATATGTTAGAAAAAAAAGAAATCTGTGCACCTGATATAAATATGTTGGTCATCACCCACAAAGATTAACCACAAAGGGTTTGTCTACCAATGATCAATAGGAGAGATCCATAGCAATGAATCAAAGATCGGTAGCAATCTCCTTCAGATCGCATGCAATAGATTCAAATCCTTGAGGGTCACTTTCACATTAGCCGAGGGTCGCCAGATCTCACCAAATGTTGGTCGTAGATCAAATCGCAAATATGCAATACCACAACACTCGATAGCAATGACTCACAGATAGCTTGAATAGATCAGATCGGACCAGATCTCAAGCAAATGCACCAGATCTCACAAGATGTTGGTTGTCACAATGAATAGATCAGATTAGATCCTAGTCAGATCTCTAGCAATAATCGCAGTAGATGTTGGTCGTCACAATGATGAATATGGCATGCAAGATCTCTTTCTGATCATCCACCGAGATCGATGGTAGAGATCAAATATCATCCACAGAGATCAAAGATCGATAGCAGAGATCAAATATCACCAACAAAGATCAAAGATCGATAGCACAGCCTATGAATATCAAATGCTAGGTTCAGATCACATGCATAGTTCAGAGTCTGGAAGAAGTCGGATCAGCACCGAGTCCTGTCCGATATACTTTAGAAAGCGTCGTTTTGAGCCTAAAACCAGCTACACCACAAAATACCTCCGTTATTTGCTAAGAACAACCACCCTCTGTCAATCCGAAAGTTGGAACCACCAAAATAAAGAGCATGCGATGGGGAATTTCAGATCTCCCCTACGCAAGGAATCAGATCCCATGCAACACATCGCCTTGGCTCCAAAAAAAACATCTGTCCCAATCTTTGAACTAGTTTCTATCGCATGCAACAGATTGCCTTGGTTCCAAAACAGAAACTTCAAAGATTTCTATCGCATGCAACAGATCCCGTATTCTATCTCCAATGCAATTCTTCAAAGAGTTCTATCACATGCAACAAATCACTAGAATACTCCACTTCATAATCAAGCACTACAATCGCCTTCAGATCGCATGCATAATCAAGCTCTATTCCTAGAGACTTCATATCGCATTCATAATCAAGCACTATTCTGTGAGACTTCAGTAGCTTGAAATTATTAGTTTTTATGATAAATTATGAAAATTCTTCTATTTAAAATATCATTTATATTTTTTATTAAGTTACATAGATTATATAGCTTTACATTATTACAATAACTATAACAATAGAATACAAAACCATGTGAACAATTGAGAACACATACAAATTTGAATAGAGATATATCCAAAAGTTAATTGCATCAAGAGCAAGGAGGTTCTTTATAATCTGGTGATCAAGAGATCACAACGAGATTTAGAAATATAATGAACAAAAACACTTAATACTCTAACAATTTTACAAAGAAAAAAAAGAGAAGAGTTCTTTGAGCAAAACACCTTAAACTCGTATTCAATCATTCACAGAGTGAACAAATCTCGCACATATAGGAAAATGGAATTCCTAAAGAAGGTAATTACGGTGGAGATGGCTTATTTAGCTATGCAATCTCTTAAGAATGGATGATAGGTGGAGGCTTAATTTCCTAAAATCAGGAAATAGTTAAGAATATTAAAGGAGACCACTTCCCTTCCTTGATTCATGGAATTAGATTTCTTGAATTACTCAGAGTATTTTTGGCATGAAAGTTTTGATCCTAAAATTAGGGATAAGTTCCTAAAATCAAGGAATGTGCACTCTCTAGCTAAAAATAGTAGATTTTCCCTTAAATCTAGGGATGAATCACTTCAATAGCTCACTTCATAAAAAAATAGTAGAAATTGGACTAAAAGAATCATGAGACCAAGCTCTAAAGTGCCTAGGTGAGATTTTAATGCTAAGGAGATGGAAAATATGTTCTAACATGCCCCCAAAAGCCTAACTTAACTAATGAATAAAATGAATGGGTTTCAAAAAATTACAACCATATTAGGTACCCATGTACATAAAATATCATGTGAACAACCCCCCCACCTCCCCCCTCAAAAGAGGATAGTGATAGTGTTGAGTGGACTTTGATAGTCATCTTCAACAATAATTACTTCCATGTCCATCTACTACCAATCGATACTTCCACTTGCTCCATGAAAATATCCTACCAAGGAGTAGCGGATATGGTTGCAAAGGCTAGTTCTTCATCAAAGATTGAAGCTTCTCTTTCATGTTAGTATTCAAATATGGATTTCCTGCTGCTTTTGAAAAAGACTGTAAATCTCATGTATTAACTATGTAGTTGTGGTGGTTGGGCATCAAGGACTATGTAGTAGGGAGTGCATGTGGATTGCTTTGAGAATGTGAGTGCATACACACTACATCTATTGGATGGCCAACTAGATCTCCTATTGCATGAAGACTATCTTGTGCCCAAAGTGGTTTGGCTACTGCATCTGCAACAACTTGTTCATCAATTCAACAACTTCTACATGCAAGTATGAAATAATGTGTGAGGTAATTTAAGGTACATCAATGAGATCTTCATTAATAAGAATTTGATCTATAGCAAGCTCCCCCTCAATTGAAAGATTGATTTGAACTGGTACATCATCTCCAAGAAATATATCTGTAGCAAGTTCTCCAATATCATGTAAAAATATGTTGATCATCTATTCATAATTTCAACTACTTCTTCATATGGATATGTATAAGGTTCTCCCTTAGCTAAATGGATGATCTGAACTAATGCATCTTTCAATATGGTAGGGATGGTGCATGGATAAAAGGAAGGAGAGATATTATTCAAACCTTTTGATTCAACAACATAAGAAAATAGCAATTTGGAAAAGATAGCAACAAGAGCATGTCCTGCAGCTTGTGTATTTTCAAAAAAAAAAAAAATTGACTTCTTGATATGGTCATGGATTTTGATATTTACCTACAAAGGAAGATGTTTTAGTTGATCCATCTCTTTCCTCATGCACTCATATTTTTCATGATTGTATTGCTTCTAGTAAGTACATGTGATTATGTCGTCCTTGGTCTTACAACCTTCGGAGGAGGAGTTTTCATGGTTAAATCTAGGATTTTGCTCCTTCTTTCCTCTATTTTTCTTGTCTATATTGTTTCGTGTCTTAGCTTCTTGATTTGTTGTAAAGGTATGCGCCTTTGAGGACTTTTTGTCACTCATATGAACTATCTTATCCTATTCTTAAGTAAATGTGACGGCAAAATCATCCAGCTCTTGCATCTTCCATGTCTTTCCCATAGCTAGTTTTGTAGTATGGAAGAAAGATACAAGAAGTGAGTATTGTGGACCCAATTTTGATAGAATGGAGAGTATAACTTCTACTCCTTTTTATTCTCAATTGCACACAACTTCAGTTATGATAGAAAGGCTTTCAACTTAGTGGAAAAGTCCTAAATATTGTCGAAGTTACTTAGGCTCAAAGCAATGAGCTTGTTATCCAATTGGTGTCCCCATAAAATATCTCAATTCCCGAAATTACTTTATAAGGCGGTCCATACTTCATTCGGTTTTGAAGAAGATTCAATAAACCAAAGATTTGAAAAAATTGAAAAGCACAACAACCTAAATGACTCAACCATCTTGTTAAAACATCTTACTTTCTCCACTATAGAATTGGGTTTAATTTATGTTCCCATAGTAATCCTATAAGGACTGTTACCCCTCAAGAGAAGACTAGCCTTAGACTTCTACTCCTAGTAATTGAACATATTAAGAATCACATGTTGGGGCTAATCCATATTAACAGTTTTGGGTGCTCTTTATGTGTCTTCTTACTACAAAATATACATACGTATGTTGCTCATAGATTCCAACTAGATCTTATACTACGTAAAATCTAGTTGGCTCCGATACCAAAATCTTGTGATCAATTGCAAGAGATCATAACTAGATCTATAAATGTGATGAACAACAATACTCTAAGGAAAAAGGAGAAGAGAGAGTGAATAGAAAAATCTTGGAGCAAAACATTGAACTCTTATTCAATAATTGAAAAAATGGACAACTCTCTTAGGTGACTTCATTTATACATTGATGCATGAATACATACTTGGGACATGCGATTTAAATGGCTCATAACTAACCCGCTTAATTTCCTAAAATCAAGGACTTAATGCATGTAGATGTCATGCATTATAGTAAATATCTAAGAATACTAAAGGAGAGTGCTCCTCTTCCTTTATTCATGGAATTAGATTCCTTGAATTAATCCATCAACTCAAAGATGTAAGTTTGGATCCTAAAATCAAGGATAAGAGGCTAAAAATAGTAGATTTATGCTTTAAATTAAGAAATGAAGTGCTCAAATTGCTCACTTGGCCAAATTTAATCCAAATTGGACAATTAGAATCATGACACCAAGATCTAAAATAAGTAGGTGAGAGATTAATGTTAAGATGGAAAATATGATATAACATTCTCTAGAATCCACTATGTCATAAATGTCATCTAGTAAATATGTGACAACATATACAAATATTGCATGTGCTAGCATTTAAAAAAATTAAAACAATGTGCAATACTTCCCCACATTAGTGGATGGTAGAGGTGGTAAACCGTCGGCCATCCTCGCAGAAGGCCTAACTCCAAAGGACTCAAGGCTCGAACCCATGACCTCTCCCCAAACCGAGAGAGTGTGCGCACGTCTTACCAATTGAGCTAACCCTTGGGGCTCATGTGCACCCATCTTAAACCTAGATTTATCAAACACAAAGAGAGATCAAATTTTGTAAGGTGTAAATTAAAATTATATTTAGAAAATCATTTATATTTTCCAAAAAAAGATTTATTGTACCTCAAATCCACAAAATCCAATATCAAAGTTGTTTAACTGATGACATTTATTTTTATCTTTTATTAAACGAAATCACTCTCTATATATAGAAAGAGAGAGATCTATTGAGTTATATATGATATATATCTAAATAAAGTTGTATAATATTTTATTTTATGATATTTATGTTTTATATTATATTTTTTATTAAATTACATACACACCTTAAATTATATAGTTTTATATTATTTCAATAACTATTAGAAGAGAGTACAAAATCATGTCCTTTAAAAGGAATGTAGCTTAAATGCCCCTGAGCTGGATGAATAGAGACATATCAAAAAGTTAACAGTAAGGAGGTTATGTGTAATCTTGTGATCACCAACCAGATCTATAAATATAATGAAAAAAAAACTCAATACTCAATCGATTTTACAAAGTAAAAAAGATAAGCAATAGTGAAGATTTAAGAGAAAAATCTTGGAGAAAAACACTAAATTTTTATTCATCATTCATCTAGGGCATATAGGAAAATGAAAGTCCTAAACAAGGTAATTAGAGTAGAGGAGTCTATTTATTCTAAGTTTTAGACTTTTTAGTGAGTTTTGGTTGGAATTGGGTAAATTCTTTTGGTAAAAACTAAATTTGGAAGTGTTTAAATTGTGTTTTTGAATCTATAAATAAACTCAACACACTAAAATACCCTATGGACTACACCTAATTAGAATTGTGCATTGATGAATGAAGACCTAGTTTAACTTAACTTAAACCGAAATACTACACCTAATTAGAGTTGTACATTGATGCATGAAGACCTAGTTTAACTTAAACTCAAATGGCTTAGATATCCATGGAATCTCTCAAGAATGAGTTAACTAGATCATAAATTTAACCCACAATGACAAGTGGAGGCTTGATTTCCTAAAATCAGGGATCTAATGCATTCATAAATCATCCATAAGAGGAAAGAGCTAAGAATAGTAAAGGAGAGCACTACCCTTCCTAGATTCATGGAAATAGATTCCTTGAATTACTCCAAGAACTATGGCATGCAAGCTTGGATCCTAATTTAAGTTCCTAAAATCAATTAATGTGCACTCAAAAGAGGATAGTGATAATGTTGAGTGGAATTTGGTATTTATCTTCAAGAATAACTAATTGCATGTCCATATACTACCAACTTTGATTGATACTTCCACTTCCTCCATGAAAATATAGTACGAGGAGTAGGGAATATGGTTGCAAAAGATAATTCTTCATCAAAGATTGATGCTCCTATTTCATGCTAGTATTCAAATATGGATTTCCTGCTACTTTTGAAAAAGGCTATGAATCTTGTGTATTAACTATGTAGTTATGGATGGGAATCAAGGACTATGTAGTAGGGAGTGCATGCAAGTCACTTTGAGTACATCCACACTATATCTATTGGATGGAAAACTAGATCACCTATTGCATGAAGAGTATCTTGTGTTTTCCCAAAGTGGTTTGGCTATTGGATCTGCAACAACTTGATCATCAATGTCAACACCTTTTACATGCAAGTATGAAATATTGTGTGAGGTAATTGAAGATACATCAATGAGATATTCATTAATAAGAATTTGATCTATAACAAGGTCTCCCTCAATTGAATGATTGATTTGAATCAATGTATCATCTCCAAGGACTCGATCTCTAGCAAGTTCTCCACTATCATGTAATATGATGATCATTTATTCATTAATGTCAACTACTTCTTCATATGGATCTGTATAAGGTTTTCCCTTAGATAAATGGATGATCTAAACTGATTCATCTCTCAATATGGTAGGGATGGTGCATGGATACAAGGAAGGAGAGATATTATTCAAACCTTTTGATTTGAGAAGATAAGAAAATAGTGATTTGTAAAAGATAGCATCAAGAGCATGTACTACAACTTATGGCTTTTTAAAAACATATTATTGACTTCTTGAGATGCAAGGATTTTGATCTTTACCTGCAAAAGAAGATGTTTTAATTGATCCATCTCTTTCCTCTTGTAATACCTCGAATTTGATCCTTATAATGTATCCAATTAAATTATATAAATCATATAAATATGCTAGTTTGGATTCCTAGTGCAGAGCTCAAGGCCAAGGCCCGATTAGTGAATAGATAGGCATATGTGATGAAAATATTGTTATTTGGACCATATGGTTGGCTTGTCATGCTAACTCAATATATATGTAAGTGTTATGTGGATAAATAATAAAATGGTCCAAGAATGGTTGTGTAAAGAGCACCAAAGGGGATATGATTCCACCAAAGGGGGAGAAGAATGGGGGCCTAAGGGGAACTAACCCTTTATTTCCAAGTGTCAACCTTAGAACTCACCCAAAATTATATTGTATTCCTTAAATAAGCCAAATATCTACTTTTTTTACTATTTTCCAATAATTGAAATCATGTGTGAGGCTGGTGGCAAAGGTCACTTCATGTAGTTATTGAAGCATGGGGTTGACTGTACTTTTGGACATTTATATCATAAATCAGAAGTCATTTCGTAGCAATTAGGAGTCCTTTCTTCTGATGTTAGAAGCAATGTCAGTTGTCTTTTCACCATTTTCACATATTCCTTAGATTCAACCCTCATTCTCTCATTCTTGCATGTAGATAGAGACTATACATATATTTCCATTATTGTTCATAACCTTTTACTAGTATCTATAACCCAAAAATTCAAGTTTGGATCTAGGAAAGCAGATTTGGAAGGGAGAACTCATGGTTGTAAGTGAGCAGAGATGTTGGGAAAGCTAGGAATCCTTAACCCTTGAGTTTTGTTGATGTTACATGCTTTAGAATCCATGAATTGAGGTTGCAAGTGGTTCCCCAAAAACATTTATTAGGTTGGTCTTCTTGTATGCACACATAGGAAAAACTTAAGAATATGCATTGCCCAAGAGAACTATGGATATCTGAAGGGGAATTCTGAGCAAATAAGGGTGTTATAGGATTAATTAATCGTCCCTTTTTCCAATTAGTCTATTTTCTCTATTTTCCTAACCTAGGAGGTCTTCATCACTTCAGTAGTGCATGGGGGACACATCTAAGGGCCACCTACCACTTACTGTGCCTATTTGCATGAGTTTAGGATTCCCAATGATCAATCCCTATATTTTAGGAACCCACTCTGAGTGCCACTAACAGTCTCTAGCAGTTGACTCCAGTAGGTACTTAATTATTTTAAGTTATGATCTTATTCCCATTAGTTAGTTCACTCATAGTCACTCTAGCGCTAGTTTCCATGATTCAAGGGAGGTTGGTCGCATTTACTCACCTACCCTCTTTAGTTAACTGATTGTAGACTGAATCAATGATCCAGAGTTGCATTAGTGAGCTCTAGTGGTGATTTTCCCACACTGAGTTAGCACCGGAGTTAGTTTGAGTTGGTGAATTTGAATCCTCTCCAAGGAATTTGAAGTCTCCCGATTGTATTACAAAGAATTAATGATAATCAATGTAATGATATTCTGACCATTTTTTGCCTCATGTGTGTGTAATTTCTACCATGAATCTAGTAATTAGTTTACATTGAATTGTTAATTCTTCTACAACCTTATTTTTAGATATATTTTCATTCAGGATTGAGGATCCATGCTTCACTAAAATTAACTTGGTATAAGAGTAGGTATTTAGGCCAGCAGCAAACCTCAAAAAATTACATTGATGCACAAGAAGCAATTGGGTTCCAAATAAATCTTGGAATTATTGCCTTGATCCCTATGGATTCTATCTAGAGAATTCTATCTAGGTGCGATGCACCCAGAGAAAGTGCACATGTCAAAGTGGAGAGTGTTTGATATGGTTGGTTAGCGAATTTAACTGTTCTGCATATTTTTTATAGGTACATTCAAATATTTCCTGAAGAATTTGTTATTCTAGAAGTTGTGAAATGGAGAATTCGGTAGCTATGGCTCCCAGAATTCTTACACCTTTCAATTACCTTGATTGGAGGGCAAATATGCAGATTTTCTTGTGCAACAAGGATCTGTACAAGGTAACCATGGGAAGAGAAGTCGAACCCCAAAAGTATCTTGAAAAATCAAAGTATTTGAATAGGCTTGATGAAGCTTTTGGATTCATGTGCATACACATCTCCAGGGAGCTCAGGTTCCATCTTGATGGATTGGAAATTCTGGAAGAAGTATGGGAAAAGATCGAATCCTTTTTTGGAAAGCAAGATGATCTCAGAGGCCATATCTTGGAGAATGAGTTGGTAGAATTGCATCCCAGTAACTTTGAAACAATACAATAGTTCTTCACTAAATTCAAATCCCTTGTCGTGCAATGCAAGCAGTGCGGGATTGATAAAAAGGATGAGTTGTTGGTGCTCTCAATTCTGAGCAAATTCAGCCCAGAGTTCTTAGTATTCGTATCTACCTTTCATTTTTGGATACTGGCCACTCCCAATTCGTGAATTCCATCACTAAATTCCTTCACAGAGTCAGTAATCTAGGAACAAGACAAGCTGATTTGGATGGGAGCTCTCAAAAACTCCAAGAATCAATCTCTCTTAGCTGGAGAGACTAAGAATGTGCAAGCAAAGGGGAAGCATAAAGGTAAAGAGAAGAATAATTCTGATTTCAATCCTAAACAGAAGCAAAATCCTTCATATGGTGCCTTTGCTTATAAGAAGGACAAGCACAATAAGTTTGGAAAAGACAAATGCTCCTACTGAAAGAGAGGATTTCATCTAGATAACCGTTGTATGAAGAAGATCATCAATCAGATGTCTAATCTCCTTGAACATAATAACATTTACCATCCTAAAGGAGCAAATAATTCTGATGTTGGAAACAATATTAATGAACATGAGAGTTTTCATGCTGTGAAAGAAGGATTCACTCATCCAAATGCCTATCTCATTAATTTTGAAGCTTCCAACCACATGGTTTCCTCCAAAGAATCTTTCACCTCTATGGATCTCTCTGGAGGACCAAGCATCCATATGGGATATTATTCACAAATCCCAGCTGTCGTGAAAGGTTTAATTAAATTTGAGCATGGAGTATTACAAAATGTGCTCTATGTTACTTCCCTGGAAGAAAACATGTTGTTTGTTTTCATGTCCCCAATTAAATAATTTCCAAATAAGACTATTTGCAAATAATGTTTCACCAACCTACTAGTTCCATCGGTTCAGATGGAGATATAAATTTTTTATTAAGGGGCTATGGGACCCAAAATAAAATTAGCTTACCATATTCACATTTAAATGGGTCACATAAATGATAAATTCTAAGAAAATAATGTGGCATGGGTTAATGAAGATACTTGGAAGCTTGTGAAGACTTTGTGTAACTAGATTCCCTGCACACTTGGCATGATATTCATCCAAATTCGAACACATGGGTAATGTAACATTATTGGATGGTAATGTGGTGTCAAATATCATATAATGAGCCAAGGAAGTCGAATTGGTAAATGAGGTTAACTCCCATGGAAGAGGAAGAGACTAGAAGACAGGGTGTGCCACATGGAAGGAGATTCTATGCACTCTATGACAACAAATGATGGAAGATTCTATGACAAGTATGACAAATTCAGACCTAATTTCTGACATATGAAAAGTATCACATGTCAGGGATAAAAATAGCCACCAAGAGGTCAAATTTGGGAGTTATAGGCAGCCATTCAAATTGGGGAAAGAATTGGAGCATGAAGAGGAAGACAAGTGTCATGAGAGTTACTAAACCACTAAGATGAGTTGGAGGAAGATCAGGGAGGGAAATTCAACCTTAGGAGGCATAATGAAGTTAATAAAAGGATTTCATGAGGAAGTATAATAGATTTTTATCATTTTTTAATTGGCCTTTGGCATTTTTGGAGAGCTTTTTCTTGTCCATCGCACGGTGAGTGCACACTTACGTTGCTAGTGAACCAATTTCCAGTGAGTTGAATTCCTTTCCAAGTTGGTTGATAGAGAGGACATTCAGACCTCTCATGGGAGATTAATGAAGGAGTTTTATTTTCAGTTTGAAGGTCCTACAGTATAATTCTCATCCATCTCCCCATTCTCTCATTCCTTCTTCTCCATTTCCCCACACTCACAATTGATGGTGCACTTGTTGGAGTGATGCTTGCGCCTTGTTGAGGATGGTTGATGCCAAAGATTTGATTTATTATGTATGACTCTGAAATATCATCTCCATATGATCTGTAATTCAAAATATCATAAATTCATGTATGAAATCCTCGCATTCCCACACTCTCTATAAGTCGAAATATCAAAGATACATGTATGAAAATCTTGCATACTCATGCCCTTATATCACTAGTCTTCATGGATTTGGCTTCAATCTTGAATTAGTTTTATACCAGATTTGTATGAGGGATATTATATGAGTTGGATGATGTTGGGAAATCCATATATGATGTATTACTCTATAATTTAATGTCCATATACTCTATGGATCGATACCCAATAAAATCATGTGTGAAAAGATTGCATTCCAATGCCATTGAATCACTAGTTTCCATGACTTTAGATTCAATCTTGAAGGAGTCTTGTATCAGATTTGTACGAGGGATGTTATCTAAGTTTTATGATTTTGTGAAAAACATATATTATGTGTTACTCTATAATTTCATGTCTCCATGCTCTGTGTTTCAAAATCCAAGAAATCCATATGTGAAACTCTTGCAATTACATGCTACTAATATACAGGTTTTCGTGTATTTGACCCCCATACTGACTGAGTTGTATACCAGACTTGTATGAATGGATTTATATGGTGTTTAATAGTGTTGGGGAATCCATTGGTATTCTGTATATGGTCCCTATATTTCACATCCTTATCTGAACCTTTAACTCCACCTTTCATATGTCAAAATCGAGCTAGTTATGCAATTTCCCCATAAGCAATTTCACTGAAAGTTACCTTACAAATTTTGCAGACCATAATCCATTTAAAGAACTTAATAAACATTATTAAGGACAATAATAGATGTCTCATACTCATTCCCATACTATGTTCTTAAATTTGGGAGGTTCGTACTTGATTTGGAGAGCTAGTTTGTCCATCGCCCTTGGGGGGATTTGAACACAATTTCCTAGTAATTTTGGTATTTTTTTCATTGGCCCCAAACAATTTTGTAGAGGTATAAATACTGATACAAAGTATTCATAAACCACCTTGGTATTTTTTAATACTCACTATACGATCTCCTTTCAAATTCAGGACCATTTGGTGAAAGTTGGAACCCTCTAGAGTCATGACTAGTTAAGCTCAAATTTTTCCCAATTTATGCATACCCCCAAATATCAAAAAAGAGAAATTACATATGTGTATCAAATGACACATACTGGCTCTCCCAAGAGATTCACATTTTATCCTAACATATTGGAGATCTTAGAAGTCTCTACTAGAAATCTGATAGATAGCGAAAGGAGTTACTAATCATGCCTTCAAGGTATATGAGTTTTCTCACTTTCTTCCTAATTCATACTCAAGTTCCTTATTGACTCATGCCAATAACACAAGAAAGTTGTGGCATGAAATAGGCCACCTAAACTTCAAGTATCTCCAGCAGATGCACAATGAAAATATAATTGAGAGATTTCCCCTCATCAAATCCTCTTAAGGGGTGTGCACTGGTTTCTTGGTAGGGAAGCATCCAGAGAAAAAGTATGAGTTTGGGAAGGAAAGGAGATATTATTCCACACTATATCTAATCCAAAGTGATGTATTTAGACCGATGCCTATAGAATCTATGAATGGATCCAGATATTTTCTAAACTTCATTGATGATTGTTCAAGGTATTGTTGGGTCTACTTTTTGAAGCAAAATATGAGGTATTTGAGACATTCAAAATATTCAAAGCCTTGGATGAGAACACTCTCGTAAAGAAGATAAAAGCAATTATATCTGATAATGGTGGTGAGTATGTCAAAAGATAATTCCAACAGATTTGTGCATCAACAGACATTCAAATGAAACACTCAGTCCCATACACACCATAACAGAATGTTGTAGCTAAGAGGAAGAACAAATCCTTGAAATAGATGGCTACAATGTGTTTTAGAAGCAAGAAGTCTTGCTCCATATCTGTGGGAGGAGGAAGTCAATTATGCTTCATATATCAAGAATAGGGTTCCCTAAAATTCAGTGATTAAGGCTACTCCTTTCAAAGCATTGATGGGCATAAGCCCAATGTCTCACATCTGAGATATTTTGGCTCCAAAGCATGAGCTAGAATTCCCATTGACAAGAGAAAATCCTTCCAATCCCAGAGTAGCAAATGCATACTGATGGGATATGTATATGATGTTAAGGAATACAAACTAATGGACCTCGCAACTAAAAAGTGCTTCATAGAGAGCAGTGTGCAGTCTTAAGAAGAGCAAGTGCATGATCCACAGTCAGCCGAAGAAGAAGAAGGTATAATTTCCCATCCATTTCCATTTGTAGATGATGATATCTTGTCTAATGTTTCAAATTCAGAAGATGAAGAACAATATAATTATGATCTTGATATTGAGTGTTGGCCTTCCTCCCCTTGCAACCCAAGTTCAACCCCCTCTTTGGTCAGTGCAATGAAGCCCAAGATATCGGCCCAATGGAGCAGAGCCCAGTCGGCAGCACCTATGACATATATGTCATCTCACCCGAGATATATCAGTTCTTATGGGTAACTTCTAGAACCATGTTTCTATAGATTGTTTGGGAGGTTGTTTTATGTCTTTGGCTCTGCACCAAGGTTTTCCAATGAAGACTGGGAAGTGGGTTGGTGGTTTGCTTGTTCTCTGTTAACACAAGATATGATGTGCACTTCTTATGTAAGCTTACGCAAATGTGTCGTGGACAAACAATGCATACATATTCATTATTTAGCATACAAGATTCATACAGTTATCCTCCTAAGTACAATAACCACTCAATCATTAAATACAGTAATTATGCACTTGTCTAAGCTACTTGGAAATCACACATATACCCAACATGTAACGTGGAAACCCATCCGCTAGGCGGTAGGGGGGCAGATTTTTTTTCACTCCGGATGGATTTTTGGAAACTAGGTTCACTTAGGGTCTAGGAGATGACACTAATAACATGGTTGAATCCATGGCAGTATGGCAAGGGCTGAGGATCGCCAAGGCCCATGGAATCTCTAAGTTAACTGTCCTCAGAGACTCTAGAATTATTATTCAAGCTTTAACCAAGAACCTAACTCCGAACTAGATGCACTTGAGGTGGCTAATTTACAAAATCGAGGCCCAAGCCCTCACCTTCAATAAAATTGAATTTTATCATGTGCTACGGAAAAACAATAAAGAGGCTGATAAAGAAGCAAACCCGGGCTCCTCTCTCAGCACCAGGGAGCTTATTATCAATGGCCTGGGATCTCTTTGTCCCCCCCCATAGGATCGGGGCTAAGTCCAAGTGGTCATCCCCCTTGTGGGCCCCAGCGATCAGGTCTAATCCGCGCTTGTTGGCTTCTAGGACAGGTGGAGGACTGCTGGCACATGGCTTGGTGTCGGCAATTGAAGGGTGGTTAAATGCACACACATGTGCGGTCATTTTTCCTGGTGCGAAATTGTTAAGTGTCTCATCGAAGCTAGAGCACTTGAGTGTTCTCATGGCAGGTTTAATTGTTCACACATTGGGAGATACGATGTTGCCAAAGACCATGTGTGGCAATGTTTTAAATCAGTGGATCAATGTGGATGGTTTCCATTTCAGAATTTCTTACATGGTTAAGTTCAGCCTTCTCCAGGAGCTCTATCATCTGGTTAGTGATAAGTAATTGTTGTTCATCAGGATGGATGTTGGGTCTTCTTCCTCCAATGTGCCTGCTGCCCCAAAGACCGTGGAGGTGAAAATCATAGAGCTGAAGCACAAATTCAAGCTGTTGCAGAACCATGTCAATGCAATTGATTGCAAAGGTGGCAGGAGGTTGGACAATGTGGGTAAAGACTTGGATTTTCTACGAAGGAAGCTCAAGCGTAAGGTGAAGCAGTTAGAAAACGTGTTAATCAGGCTAATTGCAGAGCTGGAAATTAAGGTAGATAAGCTAGCCCTTAAGCTTTTCAAGCATGAAGCCTCTGTTCCAGGTTTCTCATCCATCTCGGATGGGTAGTTTATTTGAGTTTCATAGATGGTTTTTGTTGTTTTGTTGTTCTCCCTGTATATGTGTTTGACTCTTTGGATAGGACAGACCCAGTGTTTTGAATCTCTGAACCCCCCTCTGTTTATTGAATTGTCTATTTTTCATACTGTTAAAGACTGGTAATGCTTTGCCGCTTTCATAAGGGTGTAATTAGAAGTTTTAAAAGCTTCATTACCGCTCCCACAAGGGCGTATGATGAGACTATGAGTTTCTGCTACCTCTTCCACAAGGGAATTTTGTAATTCTGGTTCTATTTGGTGGTCATACCACCCCTCTAATATACTATAACCGTTATTGTCAAAAACAACATGGAAACCCATCCAGGGAAAAACCACAAGGTGCTCTTCATCGGGCATTGGAAGGAGGAAATAGATGCACCTTTTGTTTATACATAAAGCTACATACTTTGTCTAATATCTTCTCTTCTATCTCTACATACCTATTCTCCCTCTCATGCTCTATGTTCTTCTCTATCTTTATCTCTCTACTCTACTCCTACTCAGTGATCCGCACACATCCTGGAGCAAATCGGCCTTCTCTACCTGTCTGTGCACTCAGCTATAGACCCACTACTCTGATGCACTCAGCGATCCAGAGTTACCTACTTAAAACTGTTGTATCCTTCACTCATCTCAAAAAAGGGTCTAAAAAATAACTAGCTAATAGCCTAACTGATTGACCGACTAACCCATTTACAGCTTGGGTTTCTCCTTTTATATATTTATTACAGTCTCGATATATTCCCATACATGCTTGTTTTTTACTCAATAATGACTTGATACAGACTCTAATAGACTCAGGTTCACTTGTTATCCCAACTAACTTACTCTCCTCAGCCTACAGCATGTCTTCCCTATTCTAGCAATACATGACCAAAAAGGTGTTATCATCGTGACTTACAAAAATACATTTACGTGTGTGGTTTCTTCCGACTCCAACCAAGCTCGTACCCATGATCTCTAAGGGCTGCTGCTTCCTTAGCATCATGCCTTACTGTCACTTTCTGGCTGTTACCTTATCTGTACACCTGCTTCCACGAATATTCTGCCAAGTCATCACATCTCTTGCTCTATACTTCCATCATAGATTACAAAAATTGGTGCAGCTTCTTCATCCCACGCCTTCTCTTTACCTTTCTCCTTATATTACCTTTTCTGTCGCAGAATCCTTTGCTTCTTCTTCGATGTTGTCTACCATGTCGCAGGTCCTTCCTCTTCTTCCTTGTACTCATCTTTCCTTACTTAAGAATAATTCTATGTGAATTATGCCCTTCTATCCTGGGCCCAACAGGCCCCCAAGACTCACCTATGGCTCGTCCTGAGCCACGCGAGCTACTGCTCCATAAACTGACTTGTGCAAACTTTGTTCTGAAAATCTTCCACAATTTTCAGCAGCTACTCTTTTCCGGCACATACTTCTTCTTCAACTTTTTGCATGTGCTCCACCAAGTTGGAACTGATGTGTTCTGGCATGTTACTTTCAACCGAGGCTACGACGTCACGCACCTTCTGGTGCATAGGATAGATTATCCCTATGACCCTTTCTGCTTCTACCTGTAACTCTTGTACCTTTTCCTTGTGTTGTTTTTGTTGTGCGCATGGCGCAATGGTTTGTTGTTGCAGGCTACGCATTTCTTCGGTTTTGACCTTTTCCTGCTCCAAGGGCATATGCTTTATTTCATTCCGCATCTGGGCGATATTTAATTCCAGTGCACTGCTCTCACTTGCAATCTTTTGCGATTGCTCATCGTCCATTAAGGTCTCCCAAGTCTCAAAAATTTGGTCTATCGCCTTGGCACATGCGTGTTTGGTATTTCCAATTTTGTTTGCAGCCACTGTAGCTGTGTCTCGTCTTTGTGCCGCTACTTCTGGAGGTGTGTTGGGTGTCCTTTTCTCCTCTAACTACACTAACTTTTTCTTAAGGTTCGTCACTAATTCTGCCAAATGTGCTATTTTGGCATCCAGGGCTATTTTCAGTGTTATTCCTTTGTCCTTGAAGCTGCTATAGGACAAAGTGACCGCTTCACTAATTCTCCGATAGTTACCATCCGCCTCAAGTTTCTTTGGTTCAATCTCTTGAATTTCACTTCTCAGGCTCCTAAGGTATTGACGTGTAGCCTTTACCTATGTAGTGAGGTGGCACTCTCGCAACCTTATTTCAGTATTTACAACATTTTGGACAGCATACACTTCATTCATATGCATAGATGAAAAATCTATAATGAGTTGGTTAGCATCCTGAATATCCAGATTATATTCTGAGGTGCCACACTTAACGGCAGCTTTAGGGACATGTACCGTTATTGGCAGGGTGGGCACAAAGGCCACATTTTGCTCCATTCGGGATGTTTCGGATGGGGCTCAGGTGTCTGCAGTTGTACTTGGACCATCAACAACAAGCTTAGCTTCTTCCACTGCTTTATAGAGAACCTTAAGGAGGTTAGCGACTGTACCTGAAAGATCCTCTTTTCGTTCTTCTATAGACTTGAAACTAGATTGCATGGCTTCGGTGATTGCTTTAGTCATCAATTACACATCATCACTATCCAAGCTAACAGTGTTTAAGTTTGGTCGACTTTCATCTTCTTCTTTGGTCTACTTGGAGGCACTTGTCGTTTTTGAGGTTCCTCCTCCTCAACGTGTTCTGCCTAAGGTTCCCCTTCATCATGGTCAGATTCTAGGTCTATGGGTGGTAAGGGGGTGTGACTTTCATCAGACTGCCCACTCCCCATGTGGTCTTCTTCTTCATATTCCTCCTCTTGTTGGTCTGCGTGATCTTGTTGTTGGATTTTTTCTTTAGGCAGTGGAACACGCCACTCTTTCGGCCATTTATCAACAATTTCTTGGACCTCTTCCTTAGTTATGAGAAAGTTGGTTGGTATCTTTGGATGCTACCATTGCTGTCATGGTTGTAGGTAAACATTGTGTGGACCCACTTCAAACTTAACGATGGAATGAAAGTGTTGGACTGTGGCGGAATCTATCCTTGACATGCTTCCTACTTGATGGCGTACAGCCTCTGTATGCATAAAGAATTTGATATTGATCACATGTTGTCATTCTAGGTGCTTCTTTTCAAACCAGAGGTTCTGGTACCTTTCCCCTTGACAGGGGACTTCTAGGTTAACACCTTGGTAGTATTCTGGTTTAGACCATGCAATGAATGAGATTAAAATTAGCAGCCATGAATAGTGGAACATCCAGCCCCTTTCTTGTGCATCAATGGAATCTTGAATAAGCTCCTTCAACAAGAAATGACACCAATTGATTTGGACTCCTTGTGCACAGAGGTCTGCAAGCGTAAACGCTCCCACCATACACTGGTCTGGACGCATTTTTCAGAGTAACTTGGATGTTAATACTTTCACTGTAAAAATAATAGTGGGGTTATTAATGGTATGAATCATAAACCCTCGTTTACTTCTTTGTACGTCGAACTTTTCCTTCATCCACTTAGGTATGTTTGCCTCTTTATCCATTTTGAGTAGTGGGGCTCGGTCTATTCTAGAAGATGGTAGGCATGTGATGGCAACAATGAGCTCAATAGTCACGAGTATGGGTTTACCTAAGCAAAGAACCCCATCATGGAAAATTAGCAGTAACTGCTTGACACAGGTGTTAATTTGGGTACCACGGCCAAAATGTGGCATATATAGAGACAATAATATGCCATACTTCTCGAGTGTTGCATCCCATTCCTATATAACATACCTGCGAGGTGCTTCCGGGTTGTCTTGCACAATATCTGCATGCCGCTCATGGTCTAAGGCTGGTTGCGTCTTGGTGTCGTGGTCTCCATAAAATATCCTTTGCACCTTAGGTAAAATATCTCTTACTACCTTCACACCCTTTGGTACTAACAGCACCAGTAGTGGAGGCTTTCCTTTCCTCAAGATTGAAAATTTGGGTGCATTTCTATGTCGGGGTGGGACATATGGAGGTAATAAGTTTATTGACTCAAAATATTCTGCTGGTGGGGCTTCCTTCGGGGGTGTTACTGCTTTTCCCTTCCGATTTTTGGTGCTAGTGTGTTGTTTCTGTTGAGGCACCGGTGGGATTGGTGTGTCTTTTTGGCTTGGCTTAGTGGCCTTCGACTTAACTCCTGGACTAGTTTGCTCAGTAACAAGGCCCATTGGTGGTGGGATATATCTAGTAGTGTCTTCCATTATCAGGGTGGGTAATACAGGTTCGGATTCAACCGTGCTTGTGCTTGAGACAGAAATGACCATACTATAAGCTCACCAGTTCGGTGCTCATATTTTGTCACAATACTAGTGTTTTCCCTTGGTATGCCAGGAACGAAGTCAAGGTAGTGAGGCTTGATAAATACCCTAATCGATGCTAGGCATATTTCATACATACCATTTAAATTTTCCAAAAGGAATCCGTCCTTTTCGCCGCATGGGAGTACCCCGGCTCTTAGATCAAAGATTTTTGCATTGTGCCAATACTATCCTGTCAATAAATTAGTATTTATTGTTAAGCAGCAGGTTGGTATGGCAAAAAGCTAGCTATCATTATTTTTATGTGCTTTATAGTAGGGTGCCGTTTATTTTCACGCATGCCATCTCTTTCCACTTCGCACATCCCTTCTGACACATGGATATTATGGCGGTTGGGTCACTGTCCCTTGGATATGTCATGATATTAACATAGTTATGCTACATTGATGGAGGTATTCATCCGCAACGGTTAATTCCACAAAGGTTTCCCCCTTTAGTACGTGTAGCGTAACATTAACTGTTGGATGTTCATTTGCAAATTCAAATGTCTGGGTAAAGTTGGCAGTTAATCTTTCCCATTCAATGGTTCCTCGTCATAGCTCCTCTAAGGTGTACCAACCTCTCGACACCATTTTCATTGTGTGGATGAATCGATTAACCCATTCCTATCGCGAGTATGCTTGCCACGTCGTGAGACAATGCTCAATATGTTTTCTAGGATCTGAAAATCCTGTGTATTTTTTATCAGCATAGTTGATCTCATCTCCAAATTTGATCTCCATCAGTATTCTATATTGTGGTCATTCAGAGATGGATTTTTTATGCGTACCCCACCATCTAGCAGGTGTAGCTTTCAGCACATGGTTCGGAGCGGACAGTCATTGTGATTCTGTGATCTTTTCTTCAAATTCTTCCAAGAAGGATGTAAGGTTAAAAAATCCTTCATACATACGCAGAGTGCTTTCTTTGACTCCTACCCTGCAAAAAACTTTTGTAACTCTCACACATCTGCACATGGAGACTTCGTGTAGCCTGTTATGTCAATTTTCTAGGGCTTCTCCTGAGTTAGACATACACGAACTCACGCTGCGCCAATTCAAGTTTACATCAATTATGGGGTTAATATAATCTTCCTTTGAATACATAATGTTATACAACTGGTCCAGATAGTTCTCTTTCCCTTTGTTAGGCACAGGTTCCACATATCGCTTCCATTCAAGGGGATCAATGGGCGTAACCACTCTCATTTTGGAATCTTCAAAAGACAAGATCCTTTTCTTGAAGTTTATTATGTTTTGGTTGTTTATTTACCAGTGAATCCATAGAAGCACAGGATAGGGTTTTATGTCATCAACAATTTCAATGACCTCAAATTCGGAATATGTTCTCAAGCCTTCAATGTCCACAAGTACTTGGGACAGTCTACAAATTGGTAGCAAATTCAACTGGTTTGCCAACCTTATCTAAATAGGAGACCGGTCCAGTCACGGGTTGTTCATGCTTTCCCATGTCTATCTTATCAATATATTGACATCTAAGCCCAATTCAAGTATGATATAGTCCATATCATAATCTCCTATCTGCATAGTCATTAGCAATTCTTGACCTATCTTTTGTTTGCTTCCAACTTCGTTAACCCTTTTTTCAGGGCACAGATATTTTGTGTTGTCTTCTATGAGGGTTTTCAAATCTGTGACAGCATCTTTGTCATGGATTAGTGCTAAACAAATTTTGAAAATTTCCTTGAGCTTACTAACCTTTTTAGTGGGTGGCTTTCTGATTAGTTGTTCAAATATTTCAGGCTTAGCTCTCACTTGTATCGATATCGACATTTGATTGGTATCAACAAAATATTTTCATGCCTCCAAGAATACTTCCTTCTCTTGTTGGACATCTAGACGAGCTTTCTTTTGTGTCACAGGTTGCACCTACGGATGTCCTTGCAGTGTGGTTTGGTCTACTCCAGTCGCAGCACCTCCTCTTGTAACTATAGCAAGGTTGGGTTATCTTGGTTCAGCAGAAATCATTTGAATATTCGGATTGGGATTTGGATTCTAATTCTACACTGGGTTGGGGTTAACGACATTTCTAGCCTTCCATTGCGCAATAAGTTGCTGACATTGTTAGACAGTGTGATCAAATGCTTTACAATATGTACAATTTTTTGTAGGACTTTGACAATCTTGGGAAAAATGTCCTAGATGCCCACAATTATAGCATACAACTTGGCCTCTTTCTCGACCAAATCCACCTTCTGGTTGTTGTCCTCGACCTCTAAAGTTCCTGCCCCCCCTTTGTGGAGGGTATTATTGTTGTTGAGGATACTGGTTTGGTTTATATTGCGGTTGAGGAGATTGTTGTTGAAATTTCACAGGTTGATACTAAAGTTGCACTTGTTCAGCTTGCATTTGTTCCTCATTATTCATTAGGTAGGTATCTATCGTCTTCTCTTTGAGAAGCTAAAGTGATCTACAGTCCTTTTTGTCATGGCCTACCGATCTACAAAACTTACAATACAGACTAGCAGGTGCACTTATAATATTTTGTAAGTACAGACATTCCTCGAACTTGTGACCTCTAGTCTGGCATACTATGCACCAAGGAATTCCTTGGGTGTACAACGGGTTCAGTGTGCCTACTGTGACATAATTCATTAGTGCTATGAAATTATCCTTATGGTTCCCATCTATTCTACACCTAGTACACCCTAGTTCTTCCTGAACTTATTTGCCTCTTTTGATGTCCTAGAGTTGCACTGTAAGATTGGCCAGCTACGACTGAATTTGCGTCATGCCAGAGCTAGTGTCTCCAACTAGCGAGGATTCTAACTTCATGGATATCTCCAAATCCTCTATCTATAACACGAGTTTTTGTTGCATCAATGGATTTTGGATGTGTGGAAACAAGGCAGTAATAAACCATTCCTTGTGTTACACATCCGACACTTTGTCCATCAATGTCTTAAATCTCTGATAAAAATCCCAAACAGATTCTGTTGGTGGTTTCTTGATCTCCTTGATCTCAGTGATGCATTATGATTCATACTTCAGTTTCTTAAATTGATCAATCAATCTGAGTCGAATCTCATTGAGTTTATTTAGGACCACTCCTATAGGTACTATGGAAAACTTCATATACAAGTCGAGCACACGACCCCGTAGAGTCATGATCATCTCTGCAATCTCGATTTTGTCATCCTGGATCTATCGTACAGTCCAGATGGCATCACACGGGGACCAGTGTTGTTATGGGTTTTCCATCCCATTCCCATTGAATATTGGGAGCTTAATGTCAGTTCCAGCCATTAGATTGATCGATACTGTATTAACTCTGGTACTACAGGCGAGTCGTGTACACATTATTGTTCTAGAGCCTCAATCGACTCTTCGAACTCTTCATCTCCTTCTAATATTGGATGTTACTCCTATTCCTCATCACACGAGCCTTCATCTAGGTACGATGTGAAATCGTAGCCTTCTTCTTCTTGCTATGTGATGCTACCGCCTCATCCAAACAGAGTTTTTCATCTTTTGTCGGACCAGAATCTTCTTATGCTTCTCAAAAATCTGGATTCTAGTTCAATTCCACTTTCTCCTAGGAACATCTCACTATATGGTTTTGTTGATACATATCCACTCCTTTCTATTCAATCTATCAGTTGTAGAATGCCCTTTTCACATATGATCATTTTGATCCATGTCTTCCACGATGAGAGATATCGACTGCACGATCCTTGAAAAAATATTCTCTCGGCCTCACTGTATGATGTTATTGTATCAACAACGAAATTAGTGATATATCCCTCTATGATACTATCTACCCAAAAGTCCACAGCTCTTGATATAGGATTGTTGATTCTTTTCAGCAATAAAAAATGGAGTCCACTCTGTCAGTTCTCCTCATTGAAAATATTTTTTTGGGTTGTCAATTTAGACAACCATTCATACAATATAGTGGGGAAAATGACAAATAATAACTCATGGATTTCTGAATATATGTACCGTTCTAACCACTTCGTCAGTGTCCACCGAGATCCTTCACTTTCTTTTTGTGAAAACTATAGCTCTTTTGTGTCCACCCAACTTTGGATCTCTAGTTTCATGGGATGCCAAAACATGTCCCTAGACACACTTTAGGGTCTCGACAATGGAACCATTTGTTGGCCTTCTTCCCCCTGTGACCCAGGTTTAGCCCCCCCTCTCTTTGGTAAGCGCAACAAAGCCCAAGATATCAATTCGACGGAGCAGAGCCCAGTCGACAGCACGTGCAACACAGATGTCGTCTCACCCAAGATATCTCAGTTCTTATGGGTGACTTCCAGAACCATGTTTCTGCAGTTTGTGTGGGAGGGTGTTTTATGTCCTTGGCTCTGCGCCAAGTTTTTCCAATGAAGATCGGGAAGTGGGTTGGTGATTTTCTCGTTCTTTGTCAACATGGGATATGATGTGCCCTTTTTATGCAAGCTTATGCAAATGTGCAGTGGACAAATAATGAATACATATTCATTATTCAGCAGACAACATTCATATAGTTTTCCTCCTAAGCATAATAACCACTCAATCATTAAATACATTAATTATGCACTTGTCTAAGCTACTCAGCAATCACACATATACACAACATGTAATGTGGAAACCCATCCAAGAAAAACCATAAGGTGCTCTTCATCTGGCATTGGAATGAGGAAATAGATGCACTTTTTGTCTGTACATAAAGCTATAGACTCTATCCAAGATCTTCTCTTCTATCTCTACAGACCTCTGCTCCCTCTCATGCTCTATGTTCTTCTCTAAATTTATCACTCTACTCTACTCCTACTCAACTATCTGCACATAGCCTGGATTAACTTGACCTTCTCTACCTGTCTACGCACTCAGGTGCAGACCCACTACTCTGATGCACTCAGCAATCCATAGTTGCCTACTCAAAATTGTTGTATCCTTTACTCGGCTCAAAAAGTGTCTAAACAAGAACTAGATAATAGGCTAACTGATTGACCGATTAACCCATTTATAGATTGGGTTTCTCCTTTTATAGCTTTATTACAGACTCGATATATTCCCATACATGCTTGTTATAGACTCAATAATGACTCGATACAGACTCTAACAGACTCAGCTACAGTCGTTATCCCAGCCGACTTACTATCCTCAACCTAAAGGTTGTATTTCCTATTCTAGCAATACATGACCAAGAAGGCGCTATTGGCCTGACTTACAAAAATCCCTTTACGCGTGTGTTTTCCTCCGACTCCATCCAAGTTCGTACCCATGATCACTAAGGGATGTTGCTTCCTCAGCATCATGCCTTACGGTCACTTTCTTGTTGTTACCTTATATGTACACCTTATTCCGCAAATATTCTACCAGGTCATCACATCTCTTGCTCTATACTTCTATCATAGCTTACAAAAATTGGTGCAGCTTCCTCATTCCATGCCTTCTCTTTACCTTTCTCCTTATCTTCCCTCTTATGTCGCAACATCCTTCGCTTCTTCTTCGATGGTGTCTACCATGTCATAGGTCCTTCCTCTTCTTCCTTATAATCATATTTCCTTACTTAGGCAGAATTCTATGTGAGTTTTTCCCTTCTATCCTGGGCCTGTTGGCCTGATTTTCTAACCTGGGCCAACTAAGGAGATTAAGCCCACACAAGTAGCTTAAAGCAGCTTATGGTGTGTTTGGGATGGCAAAATCTCGCAGGTTATGGTCCTTCTACCAACTAAATTTTTCTCTTAAGGAGAAACTAAAATTCAGTAAAAATTTATCCTAGTCTTATTTCTATCTAAATAAACCCTAAAATTAGCTTTCTAAAACCTAAGTTATCCTAAAATTGCTTTCTTAATGAAAGTCTTCGATTTTTTTAGGATTTTGTTTCAAATAATCAAATTTAAAAAAAAACTATTATAAATTTTGTGAAATTAACCTAATTCTATTTAACAACTGTTAAATGTAAACTACACTAAAATAACACTAACTAAATTATTCTATCCCAGCTGAGAGCAATTTAAATACTACATTAATTATCAATTAATATTTCAAGTAAACAAAAAGATAAATGGGTAAGATTTAAATGAAAATATTTAAATCATTCACACTAAATCATTCTGCTATATATTTACCATAACAGAAAATTTAAAATAGACAACTACTTTAAACTTTTCTGGAATGTTTTATTAATTAACAATTAATAACCAACACTAAATATCTGAATAAAAGATAATGTTCATGATGAAAACATTGTCATAATACAAATGAAATCAAAACAAACATAAATATGTATATTATTAAGTTTCGAATTTTCAATAAAAATATTGATTAATTCAATATAATAACATACTCATTCAAATAGCAATATTGTGTTGACAGAGTGTAATATCACATAATGAATACAATCATAACCAAGTATAATTGTATCGATAGTATAACTAGAAGATGATATATTGAAATATATTTAAAAGTATTCAAAAATAGTATCGAACAGTGATACCAGTCTGAGAACTTCCAGTCACACTCCTCCTCCGAAGATAAAACCCCAGTAAAGAGATAAAACTAGTACTGAAATGATATTTCAATGATGTTTTTCTTCCTATACTCCATCACCATTACATCGAAATTACTAGTTTATATAACCCCACTTGTCTTTCACTTCAGTTTCTAATAAGTGCTATAATCAATACCATAGAAGTCCTATTCCTATTTAAGTGCATCAAATCACTTCAAAAAGACACCTGTCACAAACATTACTATGGGATAAAAACTGTCAATAAAACGACTAGCCTGTATTATCTCCTGATTCATAGGGACTGACATATTCGTGACCATTTTGAACCTCCAATATTTCCAGAAGCATCAACGTATGCCAACTGTGATTAGAAACATCTTTTGTTTTCTGAGGATAGCGATACCATGTACACCTGTACAAACGAAAATAAAAATCTTATTAAAACCATGTTAATAGAAATAACAATAAAACAAACAAATTATATGCATGCCTGCAAAATCTACGATTTTGCAAGTATGCTCTTAAAAACTTTTATTACCTGTCAAAAGAGAGATAACCATATAACCAAAATAGAAACAACATCAGGTTCTATTTTGTAGATTGATTACTCTTCTGGCTTCAGAAAGTTTAGCTTTGAGCCTGATGATTATTAGCTTATGTCTATCTACTTGCTCAAGCAAGTGCTGGTTTGTGTCTATCATTGATTTTTTGGCTTTCTTGTATCGATTCTTATTCAAGTTCATGTCCTTCCATCTATTAACCCAATTTAGTAATTCTGCCTTGAATTTTTTATTTTCTTCATCTTTTAAGGCTGCGTTTGCTTGAAATTCGTTTAATTCGTTTTTCAATTCTGCGATTTTGGTTTCATATACTCTGTCAAGTACCTATTGGAGGGTTTCTTCTTCCTTATCACGGCATGAATCATCTGACTGAGAAGAATCAAGATTATTCACATCTTGATCCGGTGATGGAATGCTCATAAACGATGGCTCAGGGCCAGAACCACAAGCATCCATACATGATGGGGCTGTTTCAAACTTACCTGGCTCAGTAATGTTTTTGGCCAATGATTTTTCATGATTATTCTCTATGGGAATAGGTTCATCCATATGCGTGGTTTCAGGAACCAAAGATGAAACATCATCCTCAAGTTGGACAATAACTGGCCGAGCATTCTGTTGAGTGGTTATAGGAACAGAGGCTGTAGTTATCGTATTCATGCTTCTAGTGACTCTTCATGTACAAACGAACAAAAAAAAATTTGGCTCAAAACCCCCTTTGTCACAACAAACCTGCACTAACTGTTCAAGTTTTCGCATGGATTCATTACCAAGTTTTTTAGGAGTACATAACTCAGAGGGGTTTTCATGATTAACAGCATCAACATCTTCATTTTTTGTCAATTTACCATCCACCTTTGTAAGTGCACTGAAGCATTTGTCAGATAGGGATTGGTCCATGTTTGTCTCAGCATAACAGGGATCGACCTTCATGATTCCATCATTACCAATACAAGTACCTATAGGTGGACTTGCTTCCTATAGTTTATTATCCCTTAACTCAGCCTTATGAATATCATCAACTTCGGATTTTGCTGGAGCTTTACGCTTCCTACGAGTTTTAGGGGGAGGGTTTGGCCAATACTGTGTTGACCCTAGTTTATTTTCAACCAAGAACTCATCCCAAGATTTACAGCTAAGAGACAACTGATGCTGGATTAAAATTTTAATTAGACCGTGGTGGAACAAACTCCTATCAGAATTTCCTATGGTACTTCGCATTGAATGTGCCATTTTCTTCAGACTTTGCAGTAAGTAAAATGGAATATTGAGCTTACAACCTTTCAATGCTAACAGTAATCGCAGATGATAATAATGCAGATGAGAGAATCGGCCATCACAAGATACATACCTGACTAGGATTTCATAAAACGCTCGCCATTCTGGTTTTAAAAATTTAACTGAAACCCCAATCTTCAACTTTGCATTGGCAGGTAAGGGTAACAGTAATGACCAACATTTATTCTTATCAACCTTTCCTCCTTTAAACCAACGTTCTCCAATTTGAGGAAGCTTCGTAGCTTCTGCAATCTTATCCTCATCAATTATAAACTTAACATCCCCAATCTAAGCTACATTTTCCCTAAAACTCATAGTAAATTGTTTAGTAACCTCTACGTTATGGCCACTAAAACATCTGAAAAACTGACCCCATCCAATCTTTTCGAATAGTAGAGCGACTTTCTCATCGGCTTCAACCAGCTCAGGCCCTGAAATTTCAAATCGGCTGAGAGGAGCCATTGTTTCCTCACTACAACTCTGGTTATGGGTTGCAACAAATGAAGTTGTGAAAATCGAAGGAATAGGCACCCAAGTAAAAGGCATTATGCGAAATGTCAAATCCTCAATTGATTCATACGTGACAGAAACGAGAACCCCAATTTTGGTCATGTTAACCAAATTTGGAAATGATGAGAACAACAACCAGTGTTTTTCGCTATGATAAATGGACAGACTAGCCACGACTAACTGAATTCTTCAGAAAATAGTATGTAAAAATTTCAAATTCTAACTAATCCTTCATATCAAAAATCATTCAATTCAAGGATTATAAATCGAAACATTAATAACACCCAGTCTGGAATGATGGACTCGTACAACATCATGAATAGATATGGCTATCAGTCATTTATGGAATTGAATTCCACTGATACGGTTTCATCATTAAACCCACAGCTGTCAATTAAATTGATAGGTGTTAACAATTAAAACCAAATCCAACTGCCAACACGACCTCAATCTTTAAACAGTGATCCTTGTAAACAGATGTTGTCAATTTAGCTATTCGTATCATGTACCTTAATCATAACTATCAATTGATAATAACCCAAAATTACACGCGGAAGGAAATCATGTTCATAAACAGGATGATGTGGAGTTGTCATAATAATCCATAATGTTCCTAGGGTTTCTGAAATTACAACTAAATAGCAATCACCATTCACACCCAAACCATATATATACATGTAATTTATTTCAAAATATAGTTTTAAATACTTTATGAAATCCTAATCACTTATGACCCAAACAAGATGTGATAGGATACAAAGCTCATAAAACTATTATGATTATATTTATGTGACAAATGAAAATTTCGAAATAATATACATACGTTTGCACTCTAGCTATTTTGTGATATATATGTACAATTTTACAAAGCAATGATATGATATTAAAAGATTGAGTTATATGTTAAATCTAAACCTTAGGTTTCATGAAAATATTTTAATTAATAAATCACCCTTAGTTATAAGGATTTCGAAAACTTATGATAATAAATATCTTATCAAAACCAAGTTTTAAACAAATTCAAAATGTATCTTCATTTTAATTCGAAAACTAATTAGCATACTATACCTTAAATCTCCTAAATCAATATATATAATCGGATTTAGAAATGATAAAATTGATCATATATAAAATTTACAAGATTGACAGCTGCTAATTTGTCAAATTTATGAAAGTGTTTTCATAAATTTCTAATACAACTCTTAACTCTTCTATAATTGAGAGTACCTTCAGAATCGAAGATTCTGAAGGCACTTTTTTATAATTTTTTTTTAAAAATTAATCATAGAAGAGAACTGATCATTTTTTCATCGCAACAAAAAAAATGAAGGGGTTGTTGCTGACTGCCAACAAATGGCGACGACCTGGGTGAACCAGTTGTCTCTACTCATACAGCTTTTAAATGATAATTTAAACAAAATCTTAAAATCTATTAAAAACAATAAAAAATTCTCTGTCTAAATAAAAACCATTATTCTGATTTATATTCATAAGTACAATTCAGAGATATCCCATCCATTAAAATAAAAGATCTTGTTAAAGATAAGCTCAGAAATATCCTGATCAAAACAAAGTACTTCATAGTAAAAATAATCTGCACCATCAGTATAGGATATAGAAATTTACTTTTCCAAAAAATTTCCAGAATCTGTTCCATAAACATAATAATTTTCTTTTCTTTTCTTTTCTTTTCTTTAAACAATAATTCTGACTGAAGACTACTATATAGGTATGATATCCCAATGTGATAGTATCATTCATGAGAACTATCTAGAATAAGCAAGCCGGCTCGTGATGAGACCTCTTGTCTCTTGATTATTTAACCAAGAGCCATCACCCTGGTGATTAGAAATGAAGTTATCCTAGACAGCACTGATGATCATGATTAGGCCGGCTCGTGATGAGACCTCCTATTCTTCAATCAAAAATATGTTTCCCTTATTAAATTTGAAATTTTATAAAATGAGAGATCATTACCCAACATGGTGACCAAATGGTAATGTCAGTCACTAATATCCCCAGAAAATGAATCAGCTGGCTCGTGATGAGACCCCCTATCTCTTGACCTTGCGACCAAGATCCATTATTAGTCTCCTAATAATGTCATGCTAGTGATATTTATTATCCTGATCATATCAGCTTATTACTAAGACCTCCCGTCTCTCATTTTAGCATTTTATTGACTGGAACAGATTCTAAAAAGTTTTCAGATTGTAAATAACTTTGAAGACTAATAGTGGAGATCCATAAGAGTTTTTCAAAGTACAAGTTTCAAAAAAGACATTAATTAGCTATCCCAACTAAAAGAGTGAGGAATAATCTGAGTAATACTTATAAATAAAATAATGATAGGTTCTTAATAGACTCAAGAAACTTTGATTATCCTGGACAAATTTTGAAGATTTCAGTCTAATATCATAATTTTTAAACTAATGATCCAATTGGCTTTTTAAAACAGAAGATTTATTTATTTACATTTATCTCTTCAATTGACATCTGTAAATTAATGACTGATTATATATACAGAAATTTGACAGTCTTTAATGCAAATGAAATATTTGATTAAGAAAATCAGAACTGGTTACAATAGTGGAATGATGTTTGAAAGTTACATGAGCCTTATGAATTTATCATCATCATTTATTTCTACAAAATATAAACCATTTTATACAAAAATATAAAATTATCTACAAACAGCAAACAAATTATATACATTTTAGCGTCTAAAATATCAACAGAAATATTTTTTCGGGATCAGTCCATTCACTAGGAATGTTTCGAACTGACATTCTAGTGTTTGCAAACGAAAGGTACTTGGACCTATCTTTTCAGAAATAACAAAGGGACCTAACCAAAGCTTTTGAAACTTAGTATGATCTCCTTTTTCCTCATGAACTTTATCCCATTTTAAAACTAAGTCTCCCACCTAAAATTCTTGATTGGAACTTGAGGATTGATCAAACCAGGACTTCACAATTTGTTGATGTTTTGTAAAATGTTGTTTTGACTTCTCTCTTTCTTCCTTAAGTTTTAACAAAGTATTGATCCTTTTTTCCATTGCTGGACAATCTTCATCTTGAACAGACTGAGCTAAATATAATGAAGGTAAAAATAAATTCGGTGGTAAAATAGATTCAATTCCATAAACCAAGAAGAAGGGTGAGTTACCTATTGCATCTTTAGGAGTTACCTTGTCTGCCCAAAGAGCATTAAATAATTTTGTATGCCAATCATGATGGTGAGCTGAAATAGTTCTTTTGAGAATTTTCAATAATTTTTTGTTTGTTGATTCAGCTAAACCATTTCCATGCGAATGATAATTAGCTGAATACCTAACTCTTATTCCCTTCTCTAAGGAAAATTGAGTTAACTCAACTGATGAAAAGTATGAAGAATTATCAAAGACAAGGGAATATCGAACACCAAATCTCGTTAAGATAAAGGATTCTAAAAATGATATAACCTGATTGGTGTTTACAACCCTTAATGGAGCAGCTTCTGCCCAACGAGTAAAATAATCAGTTGCAGTTATTATATACTTGTGTTGCATAGAAGAGGGAGGGTTTATTGGTCCTACTATGCCAATACCCCATTGATGAAAAGGTCTTTCTACTGAAACAGGTTGTAAAGGGAAAGCAGGTTTCTTAACTCTTCCTGCAGCAAGTTGACATTCTTGACATTTTCTTACAAAAGCATAGGAATCACGAAATAGGGTAGGCCAATAATTGTTAACATTTCTTATACTTAGCTAAGACATCAGTATTTCATTTCATTTTCATAACAAAATCATATAAACATGATCACTGAAAGATAGACAAGCACAACCATACAAAAGGAACACAAAGATTTATCCTGGGAAAACCCTAAGGGGAAAAACCCAGCAAAAGCTCCCTCAATATAGATTCCCCAAAAAGATAAAAGATAAAACCAGCAAGGAGATCAAATCCTAATCCTCCTCCTTCTCCAGCTACTTCTCTTCTCCACTAATGCGCTACACAAGTGAGAGTGTGTGTGTCAAATGAGGAGCACCACACCTCTATTTATATTCATCCATTGACTTGAATTAACTCATTCGACATGTAGGCTCGAGTTAAATCATGTAGGCTCGAGTTACACATGTAGGCCCCAAGTAACCACACTGGGGTGCTAATGACCCACCTTTACAATTAGAGGGGACTACCTCATGACTCTTATTAGATCTTCCGATTAGAAGCATCGGGATACAAAGTAATACAAGTGGTTCTCCTAGTAGGACCATCGGGGACCACAAAAAGATACATATAGAATATTCTTCAAAGTTACAATATTTCAACACTCCCCCTTAACGAGAAGGGTATTCTACAACAACATCAACAACAACAATAACAGGAGAGAGAGAGAGAGAGAGAGCATCATCAGCATCATCAGGGTAACACATCTATAAATCATTGGAAGCTTTTCAAC
>LPNX010841593.1:422906-436554 GCA_001517045.1 Pseudotsuga menziesii
TTTAAAAATAGCAAAATCTTGCTTATCAACTTCATGGTAATTAAGCTCAGCGCCTTTAAAATTTGAACTCATAAAGGAGATTGGCACTTCATTATTTTGCTGATTTAGTTGGGTTAAAACTGTTGCATATGAGATGTCAGAAGCAAAAGTATACAATATGAAATCTTTCTTAAATTATGGGCTTAAAAGACTAGGAGCTTCTGAAATGGCTTCTAAAATTTTCTGAAATGACTCTTTTTCAGTTTGTCCCCAATTAAAAAATAGCATCCTTCTTAATCATTTTCTGCAAAGGACGAATGATTTCAGAGAAACTAGGGATGAATCTCCTAACAAAAATTATTTTACCAAGAAATGATTGCATTGCTTTCTTACTAGAAGGGTAAGTTATTTTTGAAATGGCTTGGATTCTTTCGGGATCAATCATGATCCTATGTTTTGAAACCACACATCCTAATAAAATACCTTCTGAGACAGCAAATATTGTTTTCTTAGGATTCAAGGATACTCTGAATTTTCTACATCGTTCAAATACCTTTCTAAGAATATTAATATGATCAGGTCGATATTTAGAATATACAGTAACGTCATCTAAATAGACAACTACTGAATGATTAATTAAGCCTCTAAAAGCAATATCCATTTCCCTTTGAAAAGTTGCCCCAGCATTGATTAACCCAAAGGGAATCTTTCAGTGGGCATATGTTCCCCATGGAGTTCTAAAAGTTGTTTTCAATTGATCATCTGGGGAAACCTATATTTGGTTGTATCCTGAGAAGCCATCAAGAAGTGACAGCATCTCAGACCCAGAAACCTTTTGAAGAATTTGTTCCATGGGAGGAACTAGGTAATTATCCTTTTCGGAAGACTTATTAAGATTTCTAAAATCCACACATAATCTAATATCCCCGTTTTTCTTCCTAATTGGAACTAGGTTGGCTACCCACTGAGTATGTCATATGGAAAAAATAATCATGGCAGCTAACAGTTTATTTAGTTCCTTCTTAATTGTTGGTTCTAATGACGGGTGATATTTCCTTAGTTTTTGTTGAAAAGGTTTTGACTCCTGTTTAATTAGAATTATGTGTTGCATGACTTGTGTGTTGAAGGTTTTCAAATCGTCATATGTCCATGCAAAGACATCCTTAAATTCTTTAAACAATTTTATGAATGTTGTTTTTTCTGCGGGAGTGCAATCTATTCCTAGATTTATAGTTTGAGGATTTAGTTCTGTTCCTAAATTTATGCTTTCGTATTTCATTTGAGAGCTATTGGTTTTATAGTTAGGGACAGATCTAAATTTATCTTGAAGATCAAAGAATTTTTGTAACACCACAGTTTTGACCCCGTTGCATTAAACGTACATGGTGTATATATTGTAAATAATCATGGTGCGGAGCTAAAGGCCAAGGCCCCACCATTGATTGGTTATGCTATGTTTCGGGTTGAAATTGTCACCGATGGTATATCGGGGCATGTGGCATACATATCAAGTTTTGTCATCATGTAAATATACATCTTTAATTAAATGAACCCAACCAGCTACGTTCATGGAAACTAAATTAAGAAGGGGCATGATTTTCACAAGGATAAGGGTGGGGGATGTCAAACCTTGGCCAATGGGGGAAAAAGCCATGTGTCACCTTCCCTTGTCTTACCCAACTACCACCATTGAAAATTGCTGCTATTAGTTGGGGCAGTTATGGCTGGGAGTGGAGTGTGGCAAGACTGTCAGTCCTTTCCCACACGCACACTCCACCCGCGAGTTGACCTCACGATGGCAAGCAAAATAAAACCACCGCCATCACTCCAGCGGACTCTCCACTCGCAACTCTCCATAGTCTATTCATCCTCACGCAGGGACGATTGTCTGTTCATTTTTCTTTCACACACAGGCTTCTTTCTTGTTTGGTCTCACGCACTGGGTTCTGTATTGTTGTCACTCACGCAGCAAGCTAGGGGGCGTTCGGTCATTATCACCCACGATTTTTCCTAGGGAGAGCCATTTTTATGCTCAGGGATTGTGTGTAAGTTTACCTTACCAATTTGTGGCTCGTGCATACGTTTTTCCCTTACTCAGCCGAGAACCTGGCTTCTCTCTTCCATTTTCGTACTCTATACGTCTTCCCGGTGGTTTCATTGTCCAGGACGAACTGTTGTTTCTCCCACGTTGTTGTTTGTGTTTGTTTTACATTTTGGGAGTCTATACTTTCTTCCCCATTGTGGTCTATGTAAGTCTTTTCCGCTTGCTTCATTGCCTAGGACAGACTGTTGTTTTCCCCATGTTGTGAGTTGTGTTTACCAATACATTTTGGGACTATTGTAATTTGCTTGGGAGTCATTTTGGCCACGATAGGGCCAAGAACGACTCAGGAGTCATTTTCCCTATTTCAGTTGTAACTGCTGATTGATTGCATGCGTGCAATGGTTGGTCTTCAGACTGTGTCGGGAGTAGGGATGGGGGCTTGGTTTGCTTGATAAACTTGGTGTGTTTGGAAACCACACAGACAGAGCTAGAGGGCTGGCTTTCTTCTCCACAACCCCTGAATAGCACTGGAAGGGAAGTCAGGGCCTGAGGGACTGTGTAGCAGAGAAGGGATTGATTCCTTGTGTTGGGTGTGTGTGGGTGTCTTAGAAGTTAGGCTAGTTCTGGTGTAGGTGTTCCTAGCTCTGTAATGAGCTCACCAGCTTAGCATTTAGCCTTTCCCAGCTCCTTGATGGCCTGATAAACCCAACTATGTTGGCTTGGATTTGTTTTGTGTATCCTTGGCTATGTGTAAGCCTGCTTGTTCCTTATTCCTTGGAGAATCATGCCCAGCTCGGGGGTGGCGGTGTTGCTGAGAGATTAAGGAGCACGCTGGCCTATGGTTGGGTGGAACGTTGCAGCGACGTAGCTGGTTGCGAAACGAGTTCTTTATAAGATAAGTAATTTTGTCTATTTTACTTCTGCAATCTTAATTATTGTTAATGAATATGATGAGCATGTTGAATGCTTGTATGAATGCATGTTTCTTTCGTTGTGTATGATAAATGATCATGTATGCATGTTCTAGTTCAAGCATTTTGTTTCAGCATTTCAACATTTTATGAATGCACATGTTCATGGGATCGCTTTGCCTGGATGGTTAAGGCCATGGTAGCGTCCTCTTCGCCGGTCGGAGGGTCGGGGACGTTACAATTTTTCTAATCTTAACACTGAATTAGGGATTGGTTTTACCTTTTCAAAAGCTTTTTCAACTGAACAAAAATTATTTATTACCGAAAAATCCTGCAGATTTTCGTCATGTGTAACTTCATCAATGGCTGAATCTTTAAAGGTATCGTCATTCTTTAGAAAATTCAGCACCTGCACATCATTATCAAACACACGCCAGTTAAAAATATTATCTGGTATAGAAGGCCTAAAAATCAATTCAACTGAAAAGAAATCTGGTGTAAGATTTTTTGATGGGATTAATTTTGACGCTACATTCGCTAATAAATTTGCTTCTTGATTTTGAGCTCTTGGAACTGAAACTATGTTAAATGCATCAAAACATGAAATGAGATTCCATACCTCTCGCTAATAATTCTGTAAATGTTCAGAAAGGCAGTGAATAGAATTACGGACCTGTCTGATGATGATTTTGGAATCACCATATGCAATTAACACTTTGATATCCAAATCAATCGCTTTTTTCAAACACTGTATTAAAGCTTCATATTCCACAGTATTGTTTGTATAACTAAATTCCAACCTACAAGCTATACATGTTTTATTTCCATGAGGGTCAATTAGCAGGAAACCAGCTCTGATTCCTTCTTTAGATTTCGCATCATCGAAATATAAAGTCCAAGTAGAACTATTAACAACTACTTTACTTTCTATAATATTTACAATATTAAGATTATCTACATCATTAATAATTTCCTTGAATGAAGAGTCAGGAGAAATAGATGTCACATTAATAATTTCTGATTGTTGTTTATTTTCAGAAAAAAAAACAGAATTTTCAGCTTTAAAATTACCAAATCCTAGTTCGTACATGTAATTCCCCATAATGGAGTCTGAAAATAAAACTGGTTCGCTAGGATCATGTAATTATGTCACAGTATGTTTCATATATCTTTCTCTGTTTATCGTTATTTGATTTGACTTTCCATTCTTAGGTAACCATAATGTTGTCCAATACGTGGCAAAGAATCCATTCAATTGTTGAGACCAATCTCTACTTAAAAATAGCCCATACGCATCAGGAATATCTGCAACCACAATATCTATAATTTGAAAAACTGAAGGGTTACAAGCAATCCTGACTAAAACATCTTTCATCTCTCCTACAACCCTCACATTTGTCCTAGCCAATTGAGTTATTTGTGAATTTGATGGAACACATTTTCCATTCAACCTTTTGCATACAGATAAAGGCATCACATTGGAAGATGCTCCGAAATCAACCATGCAATTATGAACGTTCCTATTGAAAATCTCAAAGGTTAGTAAGTATGGAGGCGTGGTTGATTTAGAATTCTTCCCTATTAGCGAGGCTTTGTCAGCTGTTGATTTTCCTTTATCAGTTGATGTTACATCATTATTAGAATTGTTTCTAGCAACATTTTGTTTCGCATTAGGAATTATTGAAATCATGGCAGGATTTATAACATGACTGTTAGGCATTGGGTAAATTTGAAGAAGATCATACATACTAATGTTTGCACGTGTCTTCTTTAAATCTTCAATTATATCATATTGTAAATCCAATTTTGGAACATTTTGAATGGGCTGAGTAATCTTTGTTGGTTGAGTCTGCTTGCCAGGTTGTGAATTATTGTTATCATTACTCGGGGTAGAACTCGATGAAGCTCCAGGAGTGTTTGCGAATGTTCTACTATGAGTATTGTAGGCATGTTGTCCTCCAGGAGGACTTTTACTCTCATATTCTTTTACAAGACTATCCTAGAAATGACCGTTAACTTGTTGGTGTTCTTCCGATTCTTCATCGTTTTCTTATTCATATTCCTCTTCATTTTCAGTTATTTCTTGATTTGAGGGAGTCTCTGATAAGGATAAAACAGCTCTAATAGTATTAAAAATTTCTTCATTTACTGCTACATCAAGCGGTGTATTTGTTTTATTATTTGTATTCGGATTTTGTCTAAACTGATTTCTGAAATATCCTCTAGAAGGAGAAGCTTCAGAATTGGTTTTCTTTAATCCTATAATTCCATTGGTTAATGCCCGAATAGCATTCTGTAGCTGTTCTACATCAATGCTTTATCTTTTTCTGAATTAGGTTTTTCAATCTTCCTACGAGGGAAAGTATCAGATTTCCCACTTCTGTCTGGTTCATAGGACATAGAATCCTTCTCGACTTTAATGGCTTCCTCAAAAGTTTCTACCAAAGTTGTTTTACCAGCTCTCTTAACAAACATCCCAGGATATTTTGGTAAAGCTGAAGTATAATTTTCAATAATTATATCCTCGAGTGGTTGAGAAGCAACCGGAATTTTACTTTTTAATGTAAGAAACCTATGGTTAAAATCTTTAATTCTTTCTTTAGGTTCCATTTTAATCCAAGATAACTCTAGGGCTAAAAGAGCAGGTGTTTTATCCTCCCCGAATTTATCTAAGAAAGCTTTATTAAATTCACCCCAATTTGTAATTGATCCTTGAACTAACGAAAAGTACCAAGTAGAGGCTCTTCCTTTAAAAGTTAAAGGGAATAACCGACAAACCACATCTTCATGCTGAACATTCATGGTTTGAACTGCTAACATGAATTTGTCTACATGCACCTCTGCAGATTCTTTGTTATTTGGGTAAAACTTAGGAAGAAGTTTATCTGAGTATTTAGGAAAAGGATGTTGTACACCAGGGATAGCTACAGCAGCTGTTCTCAACCAAGGGATTTGTGGATTAGGTGGAGGATTACCTCCTCCTCCCACAGGTATGTTTCCCACCATAGGACTTCTCTCAGAACCTGAAGAATTTCCTGAATTGAATGACCTTGGACTATCAGGTGGTGATTCTGGAGGAGAAGGTGGTTGATCAAAACTGCCTACCGAAGTCAATCTTCTAGCAGTATTTGTTTGAGTAATTTGTCTCTGATGACTTCTAATTTGATAACGTGGAGTGCTATTAGCTTCTACCAAATCTTGAGTAACTATGTTCAATTGTGGATTACTTCTTTGTTCCCTAGGTAGACCATAATCTATTGGAGTTACACCAAGTCGATTAGCATATGCTCTTGTTAGAATATGTTGTGATTCTTCTAAAGTTTGAGTACTTTGTTCAGGAGTAAATGGGGATGTGATATGATCACGTTCAAGGATACTCCTAACAGTTTCTATAAATGGTGATCTGTTGACTTCTGGAGGTTGTTGACTAGTTGAAGTTTTATCATTAGTTCTACCTGCCATTAATCATTAACAGGCCCTCCTTCTAGCACCATTTGTTGGCCTGATTTTATGACCTAGACCAAGTAAGGAGATTAAGCACACACAAGTAGCTTAAAGCAGCTTCCGGTGTGTTTGGGATGGAAAAATCTCGCAAGTTATGGTCCTGCTACCAACTGAATTTTTCTCTTAAGGAGAAACTAAAATTCAGTAAAAATTTATCCTAATCTTATTTCTATCTAAATAAACCCTAAAATTAGCTTTCTAAAACCTAAGTTATCCTAAAATTGCTTTCTTAATGAAAGTCTTTTTTGAGGATTTTGTTTCAAATAATCAAATTTTAAAAAAAAAAAACTATTATAAATTTTGTGAAATTAACCTAATTCTATTTAACAACTGGTAAATGTAAACTACACTAAAATAACACTAACTAAATTATTCTATCCCAACTGAGAGCAATTTAAATACTACATTAATTATCAATTAATATTTCAAGTAAACAGAAAGATAAATTGGTAAGATTTAAATGAAAATATTTAAATCATTCACACTAAATCATTATGCTATATATTTACCATAACAGAAAATTTAAAATAGACAACTACATTAAACTTTTCTGGAATGTTTTATTAATTAACAATTAATAACCAACACTAAATATCTGAATAAAAGATCATGTTCATGATGAAAACATTATCATAATACAAATGAAATCAAAACAAACATAAATATGTATATTATTAAGTTTCAAATTTTCAATAAAAATACTGATTAATTCAATATAATAACATACTCTTTCAAATAGCAATATCGTGTTGACAGAGTGTAATATCAGATAATGAATACAATCATAACCAAGTATAATTGTATCAATAGTATAACTAGAAGATGATATATTGAAATATATTTAAAAGTATTCAAAAATAGTACCGAACAGTGATGCCAGTCTGTTGAGGCCTGGAAATTCGCAGGCAACAACAGCGAGGGATTCTCCCCAGTCAACATTCCCAACTAGCCCGTGACTGTTTGGTGTAGGGAATTCGTCCAATTTGCGGTCCGGTTACCGTAGGTCAAGTAACAAAACTAAAAGGGTTTACCGATTGCGGCCCGGTCCACCGTATATATTTTTGTATTTTTGACTTAAAATATGCTATGCACGTGCCTAATTACATGCAGGGTGATAAAGGATGCAAGGAGTAGTCACAAAGTGATGCACGGGTTCTTACCTTTCGTCTTAGAACTCACAAGCATCTAAATCACATACACAGAAATAAAGTAAATCTAACTATCTATCTATCCCCAGGGAGCTGAAATGTAACTTATCAATGAGTAATGTATATTGTACATGCATTATAAAGAGAAATTACAGATAGCTGATACTCCTGCCCACAACACATGAACGATTAAAGATATTTAGACAATTAGACAACCAATTTCTTATGAACAACATTCATTACTCATGGTGGTAGTTTCACAGAATAAACCAGAAATCATTCAAACAAGAACATAGGCCCTAAGAGTTAGAACGATCTCACAGTTAATGGAAAAAAGCTGGAAAGACGAAATAGTTCATCTTCCACCAATCCATAGCAAAACATTTGAATGTCCCACCAAACTTTCTCCGACAGGAAAACAATAATTCTTTATTGCAAAAAAAAGTAGTTCTTCTTACAATATCTCTTTTCTTGTCTTACTGGGAAAAAGCCCCTCGTTCTTCTAAGTTCTTTATATTTATATAAAAAGAATGAGATGGTTGGGCTGCCTATGAGTAACTCTTGGGCTTCCCCAACTTTTCACCTTCCAAGACTTTGCTTTCACTAAGTGCTTACAAAATTGCAACATATTACAAAAAATGAACCAATATTCATGAGGAGGGTCCCGCTTGAGCATTTAGGAATTTCTTCCAAGCTAAAGCCTTTGAGGCGAGGCCTTCAAACTCAGAAGGTTCCAAAAAATGAATATTAATCTCAAACTTTGCATCCTGGTTCTTGATGGCTTCAATTTGGGCTGTACTCAAACGAAGCTAATCTTCTAATAGCTGCACACTGACTGCGGAATGATCTACCTCATTCCTTAAGGTCTGGTCATCGAGAGCTTTAATGTGCTGTATTTTTCTTTCCTCTTCTTGGTACCTTTTCTGCAAAATTTCCACAAACAAGTTGTGGTCCGGAAAAGCATCCAGTCTCTGCTCAGCATCTACTTGGCACCGGTTATAGGTAATCAGGAGCCTTCTGAAAAATTCTGTACATGCCCCTTTCGTCTTTCTAACAGCCTTTTTGAATTCCTTGGCCGTGTTAATAGCAAACTCCAGTAAGTCGTGATCCTACTTAAGGGTCTGTCAATCTTTCGAGGGAAGCTCTGCAGGAACTTCTTCATTGTCCTCTAGCCTTGCTATCCTTGTTGTCAGGACTTCCAGGATGTCCTGAGATCTATCAACAAAATACGAGGAGGTCTCCAAAATCTCCTCCAACTGACCATCTATTTACAAAACCTTGCATCTCTCATCTTCTATGGCCGTCTGCAATCGCAGCATCTTGGATTTCTGTGCCAGCACATGATATTTGAAAGGCTGGAGATCAACCTGTTTTTCAGTGGCTTCCTTCAAAGTTGTTGTCAGAGAGGTAATCTGCTCTTGAATCTTTGTCTCTTGTTCTCGAGATTGCCTCTCATTCACCTCCAAGGTGGTCTTTTGCAGCTCTAAATCTTCTATCTTTCCTTGCAGCTGCTCCTTTTCTGCCCTCAGTTCTTGATATCCTTGTTGTGTTCTCTCAAGACACTCCTGGGCGGTTTCCATAGATCTTCTTTCTGCTTGGAGAACCTGCAATTCAGCCTTTGAAGACTTTATCTCTTTTTGCACGTCTTCAAATTGTCTCTTCAACTTGTTGTTTTCTTCTCTTTCCTTTCTTAATGTGTATTTCAGTTGAGAAGAAGACTTCTTAGTTTGCTCCAGATCTGTCATTATCTTGTCTACATTGTCCTCCGAAGCGTGGATCAATGCAGCCCCTGCTCTAATAGTGAATCTGGGATCTCGGTCTGTTACATATACAATGGTCGTATCAGTTATCATCTTCCTGGATAGACCCCCTGTTTCAACCTTCTTTTCAGTTCTTTTCACTATCCTTTTTCTTTCCTTGTCATAGAAGATAGTATTAAAATCAGGGACTTCTTCCCCTATCTTCTGTTCAAAGGGAACCAGTCTAAGTGTGGGGACCATAGACTGTCCAGGTGTGCTAACAGTTGGTACTTCTGGGTCCTGAACATCTGGGTTCTCCACGTCCTGGGTCTAAATGTCAGCTATGTCAGAGTCTGACTATTGTGTCGTTGTCTGGGTCAGCTTCATCCTCTCTGCCTCCTATTTCTGAAGCTCCTCATCTAGCTTCCTTTTTCTTTCTTCTTATTCAATTCTGGCATCTTCTTCTGCTTTTCTGGCTGCCTCTTGTGCAGCTCTTCTTTTCTCTTCTTCTTCTCCCTTCAGCCATCCCTCGGCTTCTTGGGCCAACCTTTGGGCTTCTTCATTTATTTTCCTGGTTTCCTCATCAGCCTTTGCTTGTTCATCCTGCCCCTTTCCACCTTGGTGGTGTTCTTATTTTTGAACCTTTTTCTCAAGGATGTTATGTTCAATGCAATGCGGAAGATGGACTCTTCCCTGTCCCAATGGTGGGTGTATTCAAAGTGGACATTGGCCTCTTTGCAGTGCTCAGCAACCTTGTTGTGGGAGTCATTTCTGTGGAAGGGCATTTCACCGAAATGAAACTTTTCCAATTCTTCCACAAATTCATCTGCCTTCTTCACTCTGGTAAACTTATAACTCCCCAACCTGAAAGGCAGAGGAGGATATGCAGCTTTCTTGTGTTCAAATAAAAAGATTCCTATGCCATCCAGGAAGACTTGCCTAACTACCTCTTTATGAACTATATAGTCGGTGGCATATTTGGGCAGCAGGGAGGGTGCTCTAGAGCCTCCAAACATTCTGAAATAGAGCCCTTCCTTAGTCAGGTAATAATCAGCATATTCCTCGATCACCTGCAGTGCCTCCTCAGACATGCAGTCACACTCTTTCAGGAAAATAAGAGTATACAATGGCATGATAAAATGTTCACAGAACTCTCTGTAGTGACTGTGGTACTTATGAGCCCACATTGGTTTGTATGTGGAGTAGACAGGCATCCTTTCCCGGTCCCAGATGCATCTTAGGCCGGGGAAAGGTTGATTGCACATTATGCAATCAATGAGTATGGTGCTCATGTAAAATTATGACCTCTTTTGGGACACTCCTCCCAAAGCTGAGGCCACACAAGTTGAAAGACTTTTCGACACTATGTTGGCCCAGTTGAAAATGGTCCCCTGTGTCACGACATAAAAAATAATCGGCATCCACTCCAATTTGAAGCTTTCGCCATGAGCTCTTCCAAAAATTATATTGAGCATTAAGGAAATGAACCTGTAAGGGGTCCTTAAGCTCGCAGTATCATATTCTCTCGTTGGCCTGGTTCTAAAGTTTCTTCCAGGCAAGAGCATCCTCTTGAGGGTCTCAACGAGGTCCATTCTGATGTTTCTAAGCCAATCTTCAGTTAAAAATATCTGTGCTTCTGGTAGGTGGTAGGCTAGGGCTACATATCCTGGGCTATAGGCAGCATAGCCTTGTTTGTCAACATTCTCAAGGATCATGGTGGTTACATATTCCCTAGGAAGAATCCACCCAATTACTTCAGAGCATGGAAAGAGCTCTGGTCTCGTAGCAATCTTCATCAGTGAAGACCTTTCTATATTGGCATATATGCCCTCTTCCTCAAAGCCTATATCTGGTACCTCTCGGCGCGTGATCAACCTGTAGATGTCTCCCCACTGATACTTAGGCTCGACACCAGTTATACATTTGGTATCTTCATAAATGTATTCAGTCTTGGTAATGACTTCTACGTTTGGATCCTCTTCGACCACAGGGGCCTTCTTCTTTTGGCGCTTTGACATTTTAAGTTCGGAATCTTCTTGTCACGTATAAAATTGTAACGATTAGGCTATTTCCGGATAATTTGCAAAGATTGAAATAACAATGTAAAAAATGTTTTACCTCATCTGTGTATATCATGACGGCAATTAATTAAATGAAGCAAATATGTGCACGCAAATACTCCTATCTAATCCTGAAAATGGCTTAATCAACAAAACTTGAGTGGAAAACAAAATCTACGCTGTAATGAAAAAACCTCGGGCTCTCTATGGGCGCCATGACTACTGCGCTACGTAGAACAACAGGGGCACCTATTCAAGTTACTAGATGGGGTGCCTCAACAAAAAAAACTACCTACGTGCCATCTACGGTCCGTCTAATGCTGTGTGGTGCTATTCTCCTCCAGACCGGCTCGGGTTCAAATCCGGTCGTGAACCGGGTCACTTCGAAACAGCAAGGTAAAGCACGGCCTTGCTTTGAGGATGCGGGCAACCTAAGTGGGGGAAACCAGTCCAACATTTTACAGGGAGGCCATGAAAAATATTCCCCGCATGGCTCATCAAAAACCGGGGCAGACTAGTGCAGATAGCGTAATAGCCGTCTGCACCAATTTCCCCAACCAACAATTGCAAGGTCGAAAATCATAACGGCCGTGGAGGAAAACTACCCCGTGGGCCACAAAACTCCCCCAATGATAGTTACGCTACACGCCCCCAGCATATATACATGTAAACGACGGGGACCAAGGAAAAATGGTTGTGAAAACCTAACCGTGGAACAATAATTAAAATGCTCATTCAAACGGAACAGGATAATGCGTACAAGAGCCTACCTGGCACTACTGCGCAACTGGTGGGAGGAAGACTGCTAGGCTTCCACAGTTGAGCCACTTGGGAACGAGGGTACACCGATAGCGGGGGTCCTGGAAAGCTCAAGCGAAATGACAGCGCACGAAAACGACAATGCACAACAGTCCAAAATAGCAATAGGATAATCACCCTACTCGACACCATATATATATGTGGTCAACCTTAAGCGGCGGGAGAAACATCGGACGGCGAAAACACTAGGATCGGAGGTCACAAGAACATCTCCTCCCACAACGTCGGGTGGTAAAACAACTAGGAGAACTGCCGAGACACTCGAGAGAAGCCAATAACGCATCGGAGATCGCAAGACTAAACGTTGGAGCGGTAGAAGGATAAGGAGCCGCAACGGCAGAAACATAAAGGACATCACATTCCGCAATAGGTAAACTCTAAATCGGAGGAAAAATCAACTTAATGACCGGAAAGATAGTGCTTGTTGCAGCCGCAACGGCGGAAGCCGAAAACTTAAGGATTAACGAAACAACAAAGTGAGATTGAAAAGCTAATACATTTGTCGGGGAACTTCGTAGTCCGCCGTCTGCAACTGCGGAGAACGTAGGAACAAAATGTTCCGACGTAAATCCAAAATTCAGCCGATTGAGACAAAATGCATCGGAGAAAATTTATCGAGGCTAGTTGCTTATTACTTCTCCGCAACGACGAGAGCACAAGTAAATAAACTTCCAACTCAAACACTCAAAAGTACGCATTCAAAGGCAATGGTAAACTTAAACAAGTAGTGGATCATTTCTGGCATTAGGAAAAGTCTTTCTAAAGAATCATTAAACCAAATCAAACAAAATACCAATGTAAGCAAAAGGAGGGTCCCAAAAAATTTTGAATTTTGGGAAAATGTTGCAGCTGCAACAATTGGCGACTACCTGGTGAACCCCAGATTTCTGACTTAACTTCTTCCTAGTAAAAGACTGTCTAGCTCAAAAGTTGAATTCTTCTAGATGCTTGTATTCCTAAGCTGGTAAACCCATGCATTTAAATCATTGAGAAGAAATCCGTTCTTCGGGTAGTGAGATACTCAAAATATTTGCAAGTCTAAATAACTCTTTTGAGGCCTAATAAGTGAGATTTATTTTACCCCTGTCTTTAGGTAGTTTCTAGCTTGGACACCATAGGATCGTAACATATGGTAAACAACATTATTCTTTTGTTCCTCATTCCTATGCCAATTTGCACTTTTTGTGCCATTTGAACTTTAGTTCTTTTGAGTCCTCCATCTGCCTTCCTTTCTGAATTTTATTCAGGCTCCTCTATCCATAGTGTCCTTTTGTGTGAGAGAAGAATTTACTTTTCATCTCACGAACGGAGAAGAACTTTTGGCAATTTGAAATTCATGCTTTTGATACTGTAGAAATTCAGGCCTGCAGTAGATTAATTTCACTCACAGCAATTAACAATTGATCATGCAAATTATCAACAATGGAGACTGAATATGGAGCTG
>LPNX010841611.1:0-192327 GCA_001517045.1 Pseudotsuga menziesii
AGTTTGAGGAATTACAATAAAGAATTGGAGTTGAAGTTACTAGTTAAGGTAATAGGAAGTAGAGTAGAAGTAATTCAATTATCAAAGGTAAGTAGCAAGAATAGCGAAATGGAGTTGAAGTTACCAGTTAAGGTAATAGGAAGTAGAGAAGAAGTTTGAGGAATTACAATAAAGAATTGGAGTTGAAGTTACTAGTTAAGGTAATAGGAAGTAGAGTAGAAGTAATTCAATTATCAAAGGTAAGTAGCAAGAATAGAGAAATGGAGTTGAAGTTACCAGTTAAGGTAAATGGAAGTAGAGTAGAAGTTTGAGGAATTACAAAGAAGTAGAGGTTGATCCTTTGAAATAACTAATGGAAAAAGAACAAGTCTAAGGAAGTAGAGTAAAAGTTTGAGGAATTACAGAGAAGTAGAGGTTGATCCTTTGGAATAACTAATGGAAAAAGAACAAGAAAACTTGTTCAACTGGAGAAGATTGATCCTTTGGAATAACTAATGGAAAAAGAACAAGAAGACTTGTTCAACTGGAGAAGAGTACTAGGCATACTTACAAAGATGAGTTAGGAAATAACGAGGGTACAAAGATTCTCCAAAAATAACATTAGATTAGTAGGAAATATTGAAATCATTGATGAGGCTATATATGACCCTCGGAGAATTATATGAGACATGCCAAAAAAATGGTGTCAGGTCAAGATATATACAAAATTAGGGATAAGGAAACTCCTAAAGAAAAGTAACACAAACCGTGGGTGCAACTGATAATGGTGTCAGGTCAAGATATATACAAAATTAGGATAAGGAAACTCCTAAAGAAAAGTTACACAAACCGTGGGTGCAACTGGAATCAGTTGAAGCATTAAGTGCGGCTGTGGCGCTTTAAAGGTGCTTGTCTAGAAATTAAGAAATACGGGTGCAACTGAAATCAGTTGAAGCATAAGTGCGGCTGCGGCGCTTTAAAGGTGCTTGTCTATAAATCAAGAATCAGGGAATTCAGAACTGTAACTTTAAATTTTTTTATAATATGTATTTAAAATTTAAATTTGATAATCAAAGAAGTAAATAAAATCTGAATTGCTTAGCTTTTATATTCATATTGCCAAATGGGGAACGGAATTCTTGTTGTATATTTATTATTTGCCAGTGGTGTATTGCTCTAGCCTATTAATGTTTTTTTCAACTGTTGTTGGCTAGGCTAAAGTAGTAAATAGTAAATACTTAAACTAAAAATAGTGGAATATATATGCTGGCAGATGGACTCTGCACAGAACAGAATTTAGGTGTCTGATTGTTTATTCATCAATCTGATTTTATCGTTTCAGCACAATTTATGAAACTCAGAAAAGCTATGTGACAGCCTAGTTGATTTTATCGTTTCAGCACAATTTATGAAACTCAGAAAAGCTATGTGACAGCCTAGGGCGGCTATCACTAGATTTTATCATTTTAGATGCAATTTAGATCTTTCTGGTTCCAGCTCATCTCATATGTGATATGTCTATTGGCTATTACTTATTAGCCTATTTGTATTGAGATGTAATGCCCGTCTATGTTAAAACTAAATCTAACGCTTATTTCAATGACATCAAACAGAATATAAAATACAATTTTTATCTTATAGTATATACTAATATGATTTATGAGTCATACATATTACACAGGTTACAGGTGTGCAGCCTACAGAAGTCAGTAACAGCATACACATACATCAGTCAGCCTAGTACATACACAACACACATACAGTAGTCACTAACAGCATACGAAGGTACTAAAACTAAACAACATACACAGTTTATAGCCTACAGGCTTACAACAGGGTTATCCATCTGTTACTCTTCCGATCACCATCTCACTGTGAAATTATTTGCTCAAGGCTCTGGGTTGGATAGCAGGAGCGAATTTCAATTTGTTAAATAAAGATTCAAAGAGTTCTTGCCAGCTATCACTGTGACAAGTCAGTTCCCTTGAGTTTTTAATGCGCAAATGGAATGGAGCCAAAATTCGTTCCTCTCTTTGTTGTTCTCTTTGCTTGTTCTCATAAATGCAAATTGCAAGGTAGGCTAAGCTAGATTTTTCTTATGGTTTATTTAGGATCGTGTGCCACTCTCTCCCTTTCCCCACAGTCAACACTCTCTCCCTTTCCCCCTTTCCCCACAGTCAAGGAAACAGTGAAAAATCCTTTGCTTTTAAGCGTTTATCGAGTGATGCTAGAAATGGTTCTGACTTTAAGGTATCATTTCCTTCCATTGGAATTGACTCCCTAGAAATCTACAACGATTCTGTTATTCGGCTCCGCATCCACTTTAACCAGAAACGGATCCTCTTTTCAAATATGAATTCTATCCAAAATAAAAATATAGAACGCACAAATTGGATCTGAATTGACAAATCCTTGATTACGAAGTACCTATTGGTAAATATAAGCAAAAAAAGCCTATACTTCTTATAACAACATAAATTTCAAATATCTTGTCATATATTTTCATTTAAAGATAATGTTTCAAAACAAATTTGATTATACATATGCTCTAGACAATGAAGAAAGAAGTTGGCAAACTCAGAATCAATTATAACAAATCCTCTGCAGCATCCAGAAGCTACACATCCATATTTCATAAAATTATAGTTACAGGGATATAATAATAACATAAATTTCAAATATACCACATATATTATCATTTAAAGATAATGTTTCCAAACAAATTTGATTATACATATGTGCTAGAGAATGAAGAAAGAAGTTAGCAATTTACCTATTGGTAAATATAAGCAAAAAAAGCCTATACTTCTTATAACAACATAAATTTCAAATATCTTGTCATATATTTTCATTTAAAGATAATGTTTCAAAACAAATTTGATTATACATATGCTCTAGACAATGAAAAAAGAAGTTGGCAAACTCAGAATCAATTATAACAAATCCTCTGCAGCATCCAGAAGCTACACATCCATATTTCATAAAATTATAGTTACATGGATATAATAATAACATAAATTTCAAATATACCACATATATTATCATTTAAAGATAATGTTTCGAAACAAATTTGATTATACATATGCGCTAGAGAATGAAGAAAGAAGTTAGCAATTTACCTAATATTAGAAACCCTACCTTACATTTTTATGGCTGCGCTGAGCATTGTTTTATAGCTATTACATTTTCAGTAAATCATGCATCACTTTGTGAAAAGTTAAAACAAAGAATTCGATGAAAGAATACTTACAGATTTATGAACTGCATTAAATATCAAGCCCAGCTTCGTCTCAACTCAGCTTCAATTATAACAAATCCTCTGCAGCATCCAGAAGCCACACATCTATATTTCATAGAATCATAGTTACAAGGATATAATAACAACATAAATTTAAAATATCACTCATATATTGTCATTTAAAGATAATGTTTCAAAACAAATTTGATTCTTTCGATTTTAAAACTCTAACCCCAATTTCTATTAAAAACACTGCCATCAACTGAACCGATAAAAGTTGTTTGGGAACGGTTTCTTTACCTGGTCTGGTCTCCTCAAGAACCGCTCAAACTGCATCCCCTCCATCACCAGTTGTGAGTCATTAATCTGCCCCTGTAGAAATGCTTCTACTGACGAAATTCATGGATATACAAGTGTTACTCTCTAACATTGCAAAACCAGAATATATACACAGCAATAATGAAATATACAGCAGTAAAGGAAACCAAAGAAACAAGTCCGAAATCACAAAAATGGATATTCTAGTAAAATACAACAATGCATCATAGAAACACAAAGGAGACCAAAAGGAAAAAAAACCAGAATGAAGCACACGCAGAACCAGTAAACAAAGGGCATAGTGAAAGCAAAGTAAAACTCTCAGAAAATTGTGATTCGCAACCTGACCATGACAACAAAGCTAACAAAAAAAATTGCAATGCACAGCCTCTCCCTGACACCCTGACAGAGCACACCGTTCGAACACCAATTATCAAAATTGTGCCGCCCTGTTCGAATTCCTATATATAGAAAGACTCTTAACGGCTTGATACATGGAGATTGATAAATGGAGCTTTCGAACCGTTTAAAAGCTGTAGCAGATACAGACAAAAAAACGCACACATACAAAAGCTCAACAAAAACGCATACAGACAAAAAGCTCAAGAAAAGCCCAACCCTGCTGTCAGAAATCCGGCAACTTAAGTTGGCGTAAGCTGGTCTTGGTCTCGCGACATGTGTACACAAACAACACGTGTATAGAAACAATGGATTCCAACACATTTCTAGCCGTCACTACTTCGATGGTGCATCTGGATTTTAGGCGTCTCTACTTGAGTTTAAAAAATCAACACGAGTTAGAACGAAATGGTTTTTTAGGACAATTTTCACCTAAACTGTTTACATAATAATAATAAGAAGTTTCAAAATACAAATTCAATTATATGAAATTATTTTTATTTTTTATTATATATTTTTTAATTATTTATAAAAAATAAATAGATTTTTATCATAGAAGCGTATATATTTAATTTTTTTTATCAAGTATGTATTAATTTTCTATATTGAATGTATTTTTGAAAAGGTTGTGTGTTTTTGAAAAAGCAAAGTAATGTGTTTTTGAATAGAGAAAGGATAGTATTAATTTTTTTGACTTTAAAAAATAGGTTAAAGTTTTTAAGTGTATATATTTAATTTTTTTTATTAAATATGTATTAATTTTTTTATTAAATATATTTTTGAAAAGGTTGTGTGTTTTTGAAAAAGCAAAGTAACGTGTTTTTGAATAGGCAAAGGATAGTATTAATTTTTTTGAGTTTAAAAAATAGGTGAAAGTTTTCAAGTGTATATGTTTAATATTTTTATTAAATATGTATTAATTTTTTTATTGAATATATTTTTGAAAAGGCTGCGTGTTTTTGAAAAGGCAAAGTAATGTGTTTTTTTAATAGGCAAAGGGTAGTATTAATTTTTTTGAGTTTATAAAAGAGATTAAAGTTTTTAAGTATAAAATTTTATGATTAAATTTTTTATTAATTATGTGAAAAAATATTTTTTATTAAAAAAATAAATGGTTTTTTGGATTCACAATGGAGGATGAATTATGGTGGCTTGTGTTTAGGTTTTAGTTTTTATATCTAAAGATGATGGAGCCAAAGAGACATTTTGTCAAAGCATTGTATTTTTGTGACTTATCCAATTGTCGCTTCCCTAGTGAAGAAATTGTCTTCACTAGGGAAGACAACTTTGTCACCACACACAAAATATATATATTATAGCTCAACCACTAATTACATTCAATTGTCATAACTCCAAGTATACGAGGATACTCTACATGTGATTGCATTACGCGCAGTGATTATGCTAGCATGCTAGAGGTTGGTGTTAATGCCCTTTAAGTGGCTACGAACGCTAGTGATAATCCTTCTAACTTTCCACATCAGGGTTTTAATTTTAGTTTTCCAAACATTTATTCTATTTCCAAGGAGTCAATTTGGGGCTTTCAAGAATTCTAGGAGTTTACTTTGGTGGGTGTAGTGAGGTTCATAGGTGATTGCCTTGACATCAATCTCCTGCAGGTCAAAAGATTGCTCCAATGAAAGGAGAAAGAGTAAGGAAATGAATGACAGTGTTGGAAGTGTATAAAAGGTGGAGCTAAGTTGGTTGTAGGGGACAACTTGAAGGTTGATAAGATCCTCTAGCTCACAGATAATACACTTCTATGTAAGTTTTAAGGTAAACGGATGTCCATGGACAATCTAAATAGTTGGATCCAAAACCAATGGGCTCCTTTCATTGACTATATGTTGACTTTTCACAATCTTACTAGTGCCTAGTTAGGATTTACTTTTTGTTCAAAAGAGGATGCCCTACAAATATTAAGGGGTAACTAGTTTGAAGGGACTATTTATCTTTTTTCTAAAGTTATGGTAACCTTACTTTGACCCAAGGGTGGAGATTTCATCTCAAACACCCATTTAGGGTAAGATTCCAAGTCTTCCACTTGAACCGTGGAATGATTCCATAATATGGTTATTGGTAATAAACATGGTAGAGTTCTTTTGGTCGTTGAGTCATATAAATCCAATGTTTATTGTTCTGTATCATGTATCTCAATGGAAATATATGTGAGGAATGGGTTGTTCAAGTCTATTGAAGTGGTGGCAAGGGATGTTATTTATCCTTAATCTCTCAATTATGTAAATCTGCCTTTCTAGTGCTCTCATTGGCATACTTGTGGCTATGTCGCAAAGGACTTTAAGAGACCTCTCGTTAAAAAAAAATGAAGTAAAATCTTGTTATCTCAAGGTCGGATCATGTCAATATAAATGACTCTCGTTTAGAGGTGGGGGTTTGGTCAAAACATGGAAAGGAAAAAGAGGGTAAGGTCATCAAACAATTATAAGAGGATATGGTGGTTTTTTAATAAATGTGCATCTTTAAGTGGTCATTGGTGAAGTTGTGGTTTCTCTCATAACAATCTACACTTGGTAAGAGGCTACTTAGGGAGATGTCAATGAGCATTTTAAGGATGCTTATACTATTTCATCATTGACAAAGATTGAAGACTACATGGACACCATCAAACAAAGTGGTGAATCCCTTGGTCATACCTCTTAGAATCCTCCTTTCTTCTCTCATGTCCTCTAGAATACTAAACTGTTTTATCATGTGGCAATAAAAAAGGATGAGATATAAATGCACAGTCTAAAAGCATTTAGAAAAAATAAAAAATAAAATAAAATATTTTGAAGGGGCTGCAAGGATGGTGTCATGGTCACATGATATAAGTCCTCATTATGACGGTTCATTGGTGTTCAAATAGGTTTTGGGAGATCATATAACTTACACCTCTTATAGCGATGATGGACTCTACCAACTTAGGCTAATAAAGGGCAAGATAAAATGGAAGATTTGGGTTTAGAGGGTTGGGTGTGGATATCTTAAGTGACCACAGATGTAATATTGTGGGAAATAAGTCCTCTCTTAAGAATGCATGAGAGAAAGCTATTAAGGAATTTAACCTAGGTTCTTAGTGCTTGATTATAAGGGTTTTTTAAAGCAAGTGTACTATATTCCATTGTTTTGAAATGATGCTTATGTCCTTACATATCAGAGGTTTGGGGGGTCAGAACAAAAAATTGGCCCTTAAAATATCTATGAACGTTGAAAATCCATAAATTGTCCTTTAGAAGAAATAATGGGCAAGGGAAGTCCATTAATATCTGATTTGAGAAAATCATTTGTAGGCTGGTAGTTTTTAGCTTTAGATTATGATAGGTTATTTGGGGGTCTCACATTGGGTGGAACCGAAATTTAGCTCTAATCAATACATATTATATTTTGTTAGGATTATACATGATCTTGTTTAGTAAAAGTTTGGGCATGCCTATAATAGTATTGAACTTGTGCAAACCCTATGAGTACAAACAATCTTTCTAGGAGGAGATTTTTTCTCTATAATGTTCTCATGAAGGTAAGTTGATTTTGGGTGGTGATTTAAATTTCACTTTAAATAGAAGAGAGGTTTTGGGGTCCTCAATAAAGGTTGATAGGATTGTCAACCTTTTTCAATTTCAAATTGAAGTTGTGGGGCTAGTAGATATTGAATACATCGGTATGGATCCTACTTAGAGGAATAATAAGGCAGAAGCTAAGGGGATCTCAAAAATATTATATAGTCTTTTGTTGTTTTTATATATAGTTATACAAGGAATTGATAGATATAGGTCTTGGATTATTTCTACCATGTCTCATGATCATAATCCTATCATTTTAGATTTGGAATTCAACAATCCTCAACTAGGGTCCCCTTTCAAATTCAACCTTGGACGGATTGAGGAAGTTAATTTCCAATCTTTGGTCAAGGATCAATTCAGACATTGCAATCCCAATCTTGACTTGTATGCTTGTGAACAATTTGCAACTTCTTTAAAGGCAGTTAAGGAAAGAGTTTCAGTTTAGGCCAAAGACATGGATTAAAGCAAAGATAAACTTATTCTAGAGGTGGAAAAGGAGATAGAATGTATGTTTTTAGGCAATCCAGGAGGTATTTCAATGATGAGAAGGTGAACAACCTAAAGAGGTTAGAATTTAAGAATACCCAACTATTAAGGGAGAAGCAAATGAACTAGAGTATGAAAGTAGGGCTACTTAGTTGGAATAAGGTGAACAAAACATAAAATATTTCCACAAATTTACTAATCAAGGGAAGAGTATAAAAACTATTTGGGAGACACAAAAAGAAGATGGGTATAAGGTCTGAATATTTCACAAGTTAGTAGAATTAAGGATCAAACAATCTGAGAGGATTTATCCAGATCCTGACAAAGTAAATATTGTAGATAGTGTTAAAGTAGCATCATACTTTGCCAAGTTGGTCAATGACAAAGACAACTAGAGGATGTTTGAAGTGTTAGGATTATTAATCCTCCCTTGTTCAAATTTGGTCATATGTCTAAATCAGGAGTCATGTCTAAATCGAGAGTCCATCTAGTCTATTTATAGTCATTAGCACCATTGGGTCCACTTGGCCTAATTGGGGCACATGGTTCAGTTACTAAAGTGTGGGGAACACTAATTGAGGCTTACTACCACTGATTGCACTTAATTGCACTTAATTGCATCAGTTTAGGAGCCTCCTAGACCAATCCCTACAATTTAGGAGCCACTGGGAGTGCCGAAACCAACCAAGGTTAGTTCAGTTCAGTTAATGACTAGTCAAGCTAAGTTAGGAGTCAATTACATTCAGTTCTAGTCCTCTACATTCAGTTAGCGCTAGATTTACATGATTGCACTCAGGAGGGGCACATTTCTCACCTACCACAGTCAGTTAGCCTTAGTCAACACTGAATGTAACACTTGAGTTGTGTTTTAGAGCTCTGATGAACTCCGGTTATGGTTTAGACAAGGTCAGTTAACTATTGAGTCCTCCGATAGTGATTTAGACAAGGTCTTAGTTACCTACAGTCAAGTAGAGTCTATCAATTCGAATTTCCTCATGTGGCTATTAAAGCCATTTTACTTCATTGTAATTATTATATGATTACTTTTTTTATTAATGAAAGCATTCATAGCTGCAAGCCATTTTTGCACTATTTCATTCTTCAATTGCTGAGTAAATTGTGTGATCTATTTTATGAGTTGTGTGTTTGTATACAAATCTATGTGCTCAATTTAATATGGTATCAGAGCCTCGATGGACAAGACACCTCTCCTCCTCAGATCTCCAGCTGGATCATTTTTTTTTATAGCAAATTGCTCCTTCCAGTACTGCACCGGAAGGGAATAATTTACCACTTAATATCCCAAGTTAGGAAATTGTTGATCAAGCTTGCTTGATCAACTATGCTGGGTGTGAAGGAAATTCCAAAAGTGCAGACTATCAACCTTACTTTGTATGTTTGATTGTGTGACAGGTTATCAGCTTTTCTTACAACATTCGCTACAAGCAACCCTTTCTTCTCACTGCATTCGCTACAGCAGCTCAGTCCTTCTTACTACATTCAAAATGGCTCATCCAGTGGAGCCTCTCACTCCCTTCAACTATCACCAGTGGAAGGAAGACATGGTGGTAATGCTCCGCACCAAGCAACTCTTCATACTCATAGAAGAAATAGAGGCAGCGCCAACTTCAGATAAAGACAAAGAAAAGTACATGAACAGGATTGATGAATCCCATGGACACTTGCTCTCCTCAATCTCTAGAGATCTTCGATTCCACATCCAAGAATTGAAGACTCCCAAGGAGGTTTGGGAAAAGCTTGCCTTCTTATTTGATAAGCAGGATGAGATGAGGATCCATCAACTAAAAAATGATCTGATCACTCTTAATCCATCCAATTTCGAATCACTGAATGAATTCTTCACAAAATTCAAGAATCTGATATATCAGTTGAAGCAATGCAAAGTGGAGAAGGATGAAGATCGGCTCATCCTTGCCATTCTCACAAAGCTCAATGCAGACTAGTCACTACTCAGTATTTGTATCCACCTTCCAAACAGTAAGGCTCACTACTCCAAATTGGAAGATGCCCACTCTTAATGCCTTCATCCAATCTCTTATTTCTGAGAATGATAAATTGATCCAAATAGGGATCATTCAATATTCCAAAGATCTAGCTCTGGTTGCAAAAGGAGATAAGGTAGCGAATGACAAAGGGAAGCAAAGGGATGAGTCTCTTGTGAAGAAAGAGTAGTCAAAAGAACCTTCAGGTTTGAAGAGAAGCAAGAAGAATGGAAAAGGAAAGGACCTCTACTCTTACTGTGGAAGGGGCTTTCATTCAGAAAGCTCATGTATGAGAAGACAACTTGATGAAATGGCTCTTCTTTTGAAGAAACATAACATTTCTGTACTTGCTAGTGTAAGGAAGGATGACTCTGAAGAAGAAGAAGATGAAGAATACCAAAGGAAAGGCCATGCACTGAAGGCTTGCTACACATCAGCACATGTCTTCCTCATTAATTCTAGAGCTTCCAACCATATGGCTGCATCCAGAGAATCATTCTCTTCTTTTCAGTCCTTTAATGGTCCTAGTATTCAGATGGGCAATAACAGTAAAGTCAAAACAAAGGGGAAGGGATCTGTCAAGCTTGAACATGGAAGGTTCAAAGATGTGCTATTTGTTCCCTCCCTAGCTTCAAACCTGTTATCTGTCTATCAAATGACCCAAACTGGATCTCCAAAGCGAGTGATCTTTGGTCCTGACTCAGTGGAGATCACAGATACATCTACTGGGAGCATCATAGCAAAGGGTACTGTAAATCATGCTTCAAAAGCATATGAGTTCTCACATTTCATGCCTCCTTCAAAACCAGTGCACTCTCAGCAGCCACTTGCAAGGGAAGGTAAAATCATTGCATCTACTTCTTTTACAGCTTCTACTAGTATTGCAGATCCATCTTTATCAGTTTATGAGATTGAGATTTAGGGTGACTCAGATCTAGATTCAATCCCTATTTCCAAATTGGAAGCTAGGAATATGACTGGAAACTCACCTGACACTCAGAAATGAAAGACCCTTGCATTGTGCCATGCAATCTTACCTCCTTCAGAGAGATGCAATAGACTCCCTGTAAGATGCTATATGGAAAGGGCTCATTCTCACTACATTTAGAAGAATGGATATGATCATACACCTCTTCATTCAACAAGAGACAAAGGTTACATTCCTCCTTCCTTCCATCATCATTTTTGGAGAAGAAGGAGAAGTCTACATGCCATGCCCTAGAATACCTATGCACAACACACCATGCATGCTACTTCGCTACCTCATAGAGATGAAGATTGCAACAACTAATTTTCAAGTTTTTCAATCTTGAGACCTGATTCTACCTGCTTAGATAGAGGGGGGGCTTTTTTCCCACGTGGTTTTTGCCCCAACTCCTTGTATTAAGTAGTTACTTTACTTTACTTGATGTAATGGGTGACCTATGGTCTTAGTTACCAGGGCCCACAGATTGTCCAAGTTAGCATTCAGGGTGGTGTTAGGATTATTAATCCTCCCTTTTCCAAATTTGGTCATATGTCTAAATTAGGAGTCATGTCTAAATCGGGAATCCATCTAGTCTATTTATAGTCATTAGCACCATTGGGTCCACTTGGCCTAATTGGGGCACATGGTTCAGTTACTAAAGTGTGGGGAACACTAGTTGAGGCTTACTACCACTGATTGCACTTAATTGCATCAGTTTAGGAGCCTCCTAGACCAATCCCTACAATTTAGGAGCCATTGGGAGTGCCGAAACAAACCAAGGTCAGTTCAATTAAGTTAATGACTAGTCAAGCTAAGTTAGGAGTCAGTTACATTCAGTTCTAGTCCTCTACATTCAGTTAGCGCTAGGTTTACATGACTATACTCAGGAGGGGCGCATTTCTCACCTACCACAGTCAATTAGCCTTAGTCAACATTGAATGTAACACTTGATTTGTGTTTTAGAGCTCCGATGAACTCCGGTTATGGTTTAGACAAGGTCAGTTAACTATTGAGTCCTACGATAGTGATTTAGACAAGGTCTTAGTTACCTACAGTCAAGTAGAGTCTATCAATTCGAATTTCTTCATGTGGATTCGAATTTCATGTGGCTATTAAAGCCATTGTACTTCATTGTAATTATTATCTGATTACTTTTTTTATTAATGAAAGCATTCACAGCTGCAAGCCATTTTTGCACTCTTTCATTCTTCAATTGTTGAGTAAATTCTGTGATCTATTTTGTGAGTTGTGTGTTTGTCCACAGATCTATGTGCTCAATTTAATATGAAGTGGTCTGTAAAGAAGAAATTTTGTAGTCTTGTCATTCTTCCACAATGACAAGAATATGTGCCTTAATAGGTGGACTGTGGATTTTTATTTGGGATTTATTGAATTATTAGGAAAATATTTTCTCAAAGATGTAGAAGAGGTAATAAATTTAGGAAAAGTGCCATGCAACTTTAATGCCACCTTCATGCCTCTTACTCAAAAGGTTGAATATATTGATAGTTATGATGGTCTTATACTTATTGAATTGTGTAATTGTGTTTATAAGATTATTTCAAAAGTGTTTGTTGTTTAATTGAAGAAGTTATTGTCTAGTTTCATTTTGCCTAAACAATTTAGTTTTTTAAGGGGCCATCAAATTCATGAAGTTATTTGTACAACCCTATAAGGTTTACATTCGATCACTCAAAAGGTTGAATATATTGATATTTATGATGGTCTTATACTTATTGAATTATGTAATTGTGTTTATAAGATTATTTCAAAAATGTTTGTTGTTTAATTGAAGAAGTTATTGTCTAGTTTCATTTCGCCTAAACAATTTAGTTTTTTAAGGGGTCATCAAATTCATGAAGTTATTGGTACAACCCTATAGGGTTTACATTCGATCAAAACCAATCATATTCCTGGCATGGTGATTAAACATATCCATCAAAGAATATGATAAGGTTTGTTGGTTTCATTTGAAGTTTGTGTTAATCCACATTGATTTTACCTTACCTATTGTTAACTAGATTATGTGATGTGTGATTTGTATCTCTTTTGGTGTACTCATCAATTCCTTAGCCTCTAGTTTTTTTAATACTTCTCATGAACTAAGGAAAGGATGCCCTTATCTGCTTATTTATTATTGTTAGTAGCTAAGGGTATTAGTACGTCAAGTGCGGTGGCCAAAAGGTAAAGAGTTGTTTAAGGGATCAAGATCATGGGAAATGAATTACTCACTCATTTGTTATTTGTAGAGGATGTCATCTTATTCTACTTTGGCTGAAAGGGAGAGGAAATAAATGTGAATGATATTTTACATCTATACAATATATCTATTGGAATGGAAATTAATATTCATAATTCAACTTGTATTTTAATGACTTGGAAGAGGGGTTTGTACAAACTATGAAAGGGTTGTTTCATTATCAACATTGATTTTCAAGAAGGGGTTAAGTATCTAGGTTTCAACCTCAAGCCTAATGGTTGGTAGGAAGGATAATTTGGACTAAGTTAAGTACTAAGATCAAGAACAATGTATCCTTCTGGTGTAACAAGTGGTTGTTGAGAGGTGGTAGATTGGTTTTAGTAATATCATCCTTGGAGGCCATTCCAATGTATTGGCACTCTTTGGCACATATTCCTAGGGGAATTCTAGAGAAATTTTGAAACTTAATTCAATTCCCATTAGAGGTGGACCACTGACAAATGGGCACACAACTTACTAGATGTAAAGCTATGGCTGGGCCTAAGGATGGGGGATCTTGAGGCTTAAAGATATTGCATATATTTGGCATCTCCCTGGCAAGAAAATATCTGTGGAACCGAATGACCTACAGATTGGATCAAAAGGAATATGAAGAGCATTCATAATGTTTCAAATCACTAAAAGGATTTTTCTTTGGAATTTCCTATAATTGGTCTTACCTAACTCGAAAGGTTGGTGATGGCTTGCGGCTTAGAGTGGGAGATAATGCAATTATGGGGTTTGGTAATAGCATATCCCTTCCAACTAAGTTGATTCACTTTCTTTAGGGAATTGGTAGGTGCACTTTGAATTTGTTAGGGAATCCCACCAAAACTACTCTCTAGCACCAAGGGTGGTTGACTACACATGATCTTGTGTTGGTAGAGAATTGAATCCATTAATGGGAATTTTTTCACTATGAGTTGAGGAGAGCACATATTAGGCTTAAGGATAAAATGTTTTAATTTATTTGGGACAAGAACAAGACTGGTGGATTTCACACAGAAAAATTGAGTTATTGTGCTTTACAAGGAATGGACAACTTGGATAAATGGCCTTCCCCCAATAAATTTTATATAGGATCCTGAGTTCTGAACTTTCGCTCCAAGAAAACTTAAAAAAAAAAAAATTATGCGTGGTTTGCCTAGCTTCTATTTTGTGGATCTTGGATTCCTTCTATCTCCTTTCCTTGGAGCAATCTAGTCCCCTGACTAATTATTGGCTCTTTGCAAGAGTGGTTCGTTTCTCCTATGTAGATGGGCTCTTCTTAAAGTCGTGAAGAAGATATTTTATTTCTACAGAGGGTTGTTCACTGGTTCCAAAAAGAGACTCGAGCTTCAAAACATTGAAGGACTCTTGTTTGGAGGTTATTGTTGTGCTTATCTAGTCCTAGTGGGGCTTCAGAGGAACTGTTCAAGCCATATCCTTGGTATTTGGGTGTTTGCAATGATTGCTCAGCGCTGGTGAATCATTTTGGATTTATCTGAGTTTTCTTTTGGTGGTTTCATCTCTGTTTTGGGGTCATGGCGGATGAAGGGGGATCCTTCCCTATCTCTGACCTCAATTCCTTCAGGAGATTGATAGCTTCATAAAGCAAGAGGAAACTCACCCAAATCCAGTAAAATTTCATAAATAAACTTGAAAATATTCCTTCGGTAGCCCTACCAGTGGAAACTTGTCAAACAACTTTAAACATTGCTGACCGGGGTCACATTGGCCAGTTCACAGGGCTTTGGCCTTCCCCTAAGACAATTGCAGGGTGGGTTCAACGGAATTGTAAACCTCTCATCTTAGAAGGTATCTGCAGTAATTTGATAAGTAAGGGATATTATCTTTTTCTCTTTGAAAATTCTACTGATAGAGATTTGATTTTTTGAAACGGGCCATACTTCATGGGTCCCCAGGGGCTCTACTTGAACAATTGGTCTTTGGAATTTGATTTGAACCAGGATGTTCCTTCAGCAGTCCCTATTTGGGTTAGGTTTTCGCAGCTTCCTCTTCATTGCTGGAATCCGAGATCCCTAGAAGCTATTGGAAACACCCTGGGGAAATATATTGATAGGGTTGATCGACGAGATCAATATACCTGTGCCATAATTTGTGTTGAAGTGGACTTGGAGGTAGGATTACCTGAAGCTATTAACCTAAAAATAGTAGATCGGACCTATGTACAAGAGCTAGACTATGAGCAACTTCCCTTTAAGTGCATATTTTGTCATGGTTATGGACACTTTACCAGATCCTATAAGAAAAAGGTTGAAGAAGAAGCTGTTAAAGAAAAGGGAGATCAATGGATTCAAGTTCAAAAAACTAACTCATCAAAGCAAGGAAATAAAGAAAAGAGATAAAAAGGAGAATTGGGGACAAGCAACAACCCCTCTGGACAAAAAGAACATGGAGCAGTTATGAAAGAATCAATGACTCAAAACAATTTTGAAGTATTGAGCATTCCAGAAGATCAATTACTTTCAACACTTGAAGAGGGAGAAGTCCCCCAAACTCAAATCCAAACAAGTGAAGAAGTTAAAGTCCATGACTCATAACTCAACACACCTGTGGAAGGTCATTCTCCTACATTTGCAAAAATTGCAAAAAAAAAGAAACCTACGGACAATTCTAGCTCTTCAGACGAAGATCCACTTGGTAAGTCATCCAAAAAAGGGCGAAAATCTCACAATATGGTCTAGGAGGAAGAAGCCGAACGTCTTAAGATGCAAGGAAGTCAAACAACTTTAGAGATGTCCATCAGTAGGAACACCCAGGCCAAACCTGCAAAAGGAGGCCCAACTCCTTGCGTCAAAAGATGAATTTTGTCTCTTGGAATTGTAGAGGGCTCGACAATTCTACAAAAGTTGAAGCAGTGAATGATCTTATAAGAATGGCTTCTCAAAATGTCCTTATGCTCCGAGAGGCAAAAATCGATGAGGAAAGATTACTTTCCATTAGTAGCAAGAGATGGAAACTGAATGTTGGTAAGGCAGTGAGTTCCAGAGGCACTACTGGTGGAATAGCCACATTATAGACAGGAAATGATTTTATTCTGGAAAACTCCCACAAATCACAGCATTGGATATTTACCAAAATTTGTCATATTCCAAGTAAGAAAGTGATCTGCCTTTTTAATCTGTATGTGCCTGTCAATTTACAGGAAAATCGAGAATGTTGCAGCTCGTTGGTAGCCTTTCTCGATGCAAACTCATTTTCAAATATAATAATTGTTGGAGATTTAAATATAATTTTGAATGCAAAAGAAAAAGCAGGCGACGTCTATGGGAGAGATCCCATGCTGAATTGGGTGGATAACTTCATACTAGTGTGGGAGATGATTGATTTCAAACCCAAAAGAGGAAAGTTTACGTGGTCAAATAACAGACTAGGAGCAGCTAACATTTCTGCTAGATTAGAGCGTTTTCTGGTACAGAGCTACTTGCTGGTAGATAAAACAGTCATCTCCTCTAGTATCTTGTTGAAGATCACCTCAGACCATAAACCGATTTTATTGCAAATTGAAGATGAAGAGGACCTTGGTCCCATTCCATTTAGATTCAGTCTATTGTGGAAAGATAGAGATGGGTTCATGAGCACTGTCACTTTGGCTTAGGAAACTCCAGTTGTCGGATCTCCAAATTATGTTTGGGAGAGGAAGCTTATTAATACCAAAGCTGTGCTAAAGAATTGGGTAAAACTTGCTCAAAAAAATTCAACCAGCGAAAGGAAAGAAGCCCTTCAAAACCTGGAAAAAATAAAATTGGAAATGGAAGAAACAAAAATAACTCCAGCTTTACTAGAAAAAGAGAAAAAAGCCCATTTCATTTCTTTCCAGGCCTTCAGGTTAGAAGAAGAATACTGGAGACTAAATTCTCGAAGTACTTAGATGAAAGCTGGCGATAGGAATACCTCCTTCTTTCACAAGAAATGTAGAGTTTGAATTTTCCAAAACCATATCTCGGAAATTTACTTCCTGTATGGTGAAGTGGTAAAAGGAATTTATCAAATCAAACATCTGGCTGAAATTCATTTTTAGAACCTTTACAAGGAAGATGGCTCCTTCGATCCTAATCTTACGTATGATTTTTTGGCCAACATTCCTGGCTTGGTGAGTGAGGCAGAAAACGATGAGCTAATGAAGCCTTTTACAGAGCAAGAAATTATTGACGTTATTTGGTCTATGGAGCCAGATAAAGCTCCTGACCCTGATGGGTTCTCCTTTCGCTTTTATCGAATATGTTGGTCAATAATTAGGAAATATCTCCTTCGAATGATAAAAGCTTTCCAAATTAAAGCCAACGTGGGGGGTTGCACAAATTCCACCTTTCTTGCATTAATTCCTAAAGAAGCCAATCGTTCTTCCTTTGATAGATTTAGACCTATTTCCCTTTGCAATGTGTCCTATAAAATATTTTCTAAACTACTAGCAAATAGACTTAAACCTTTTCTTAAGAAGCTAATTTCTCCTCTTCAAGGAGGGTTTGTAAAATGGAGACATATTCTCGATAATGTTATACAAGTTCAGGAAGCTATGCATTCTAGTTTTCTTCAGAAGGAGAAGGGCATGCTCATCAAACTTGATATGGCAAATCCCTTTGACAGGGTAAAGCACTCTTTTCTTTTCTCTGTTCTTCATTCTTTTAGATTTAGTTCTGCTTTTTTAAATTTGATAAAATCATGCATTCACAATCCTTGGATAGCGCCATTAGTAAATGGTAGACTAGCAAACTTATTTCAATCTTCCAGGGGTCTCCGACATGGTTGTGCTTTATCACCATTTTCATACATTATTATGTCTGACTCCCTAAGCAGGAAGCTATCAGAAGGAAAAATTGATGGTATCATTCCAGGCATATATATAGCAATAGGAGTCAAAGCTATCAACCACTCCCTCTTTGAGGATGACACCTTGCTCTTGGGAGGGGCATCCTTAAAAATGGCAAGAGCTTTCTCTGAAATTATGCATCATTTTTGTATTATTTCAGGGGATCTCATCAATAACCATAAGAGTGCAGTATACTGATGGAATGTTGATCAATCAAAAGTTGATAAAATATCTCAGATCTTGGGCTTTGAAGGATATGCTTCCTGGGACAAGGTCAAATATTTGGGTCTACCATCAACTTTGGGGCAAAACAATCCCTCTCTCTGGCTGGAAATTATCAGTACGATTAAAGCAAAGATTGTTCCATGGGGAGGACATTGGCTTACAAAGGTAAGAAAGGTCACTCTGATTAAGTCAATACTCTCATCTCTTCCTATATACCAATCCTATTTACTTTTGGCGCCAAAATCTATTATTAATCAGATTTCAAAATTACTCAAAGACTTCTTATGGAGAGGTGGGAAAGGAAACCAACACCGTATGCATCTGGTTAATTGGGAAATAGTAAAAATACCATTTCTTGAAGGAGGACTACAAATCAAAGATCCAGGAATGTCCAACATAGCAATGGGAGGCAAATTATTATGGCAGTTGTTTTCTAACAAAAAGCACCCGGTTAATCAGTTGTTCTGGAAAAAATACCTTCATAGAGGAACATTAAGGAATCTTCAAATGGCGAATACCACTAAAAGATCAATTATTTAGAACCCAGGTAGGAAAGTCCTTGAATTATTCGTTCAACATCTTTATCGAATCCCAGGAAATGGCCGAAAGACCTTTTTGTGGGATGATAAAATTAATGGACACAATCCACTCCTCGCTGATGATTCTATTGCTGAGATTCAGAATTGGTTAATAAATAAAGGCATACATAGAGTGTTCAATATTGCTTCTTGGGATGCTAAAGGAAATTGGATCAACTGGTCTCTTCCTCTCATGACAGATCGTGATCTTCCTAATTTCTCTGCCCATCAAAAATTGTTATTAACCAAGCTGAATGGAATGACTCCTATCCATCGATCTTGCAGAGACTCGTGGGGATGGGGATCTTCTATTGTTTATACTACTACTTACAGCTTCTCTCATCTCCAGAATTCAGCGCATGCCAGGTTAGTTGACTCTTCTAGCTCCCACAATGCAACTCTTTGGAATTTGGTGTGGAGTTTGCCCAGCATTCCAAAGATAAATTTGTTCACGTGGACTGTAATACATAAAAAAATTCTAACTGGTGAAAAATTTTCAAAAAAAGTTTTTTATGGACCATTTAGATGTTGTTTATGTAATCAGGCTACTAGGTCTTCAACACACATTTTAGTTGAAGGCGCCTTTGCTCAAAAGGTTTGGGATTTTGTTCTGCATGGGATGCCATTTACTTTTTTTCCTCTAAATGTTGAACTGGTTACTGTTTTTAAAAACTGGCAATCAAGATATCGTGGTGCTCTTTGTTCCATTCATGCTTGGAGAAAAATTTGGCACGCTATTCCAAAATTTATCTGGTAGAAATTATGGCTGGCTCGAAATGATATGATCTTTAATGGAAAAATCCCGAAACCTGAAATTGTAGCATCTAAAGCTAAGGCATTTCTATTAGAAGTAGTAGGAAACCTTCAAATAGATGGAAATAATTTAGAAGTTGAACAGAATTGGCTTGGTTCGAAGTCAGTGGATAAAATTCAGATGGGTTTAAGCAAGCCTGTTATCAAACCTTTTTGGCAGATCAGGCTCTCAGAAAAGGAATTTTCAGATTGGTGGAAATCTAAAAATAAAGCATCGACATTCTTTGATGGTGTGTGAAAAGGAAACTCGGGGAAAGCTGGGACAGGGGGTTTGATATTCTATCCAGGCGGAAAATTAGAAACAAGTTTCAGCTGGGGAAGGGAAAAATACAAATAATCAGGTAGAATTATTTCCTCTTCTGAAAGCATGTCAACTAGCAAAGGAAGCAGGGCATAATAATCTACAAATCTTTGGAGATTCTGAAATCATCATCAAAATTCTAAACTCTGATTCAGCGTTTAACAATCTTAGTCTGAATGTGACCATGCAAAGGTTGCACTTCATTTTGATTAACTGTGACTTAGTTACTTCTTACCACATTCTCCGTGATTTGAATAAGCTGGAAGGTCTCAAAGAAAATCAGGGTTGCCTCCTCCCTTCAGGAATGTTATGTGTGAATGACAGATCTTGCTTATTGCATCCCATTCCATGACAAAACCTCATTTTGTTGTAAGGAATTGTATTTTTTGGAACAAATTGTAATTGGGTGAAAGCCCAATTTATTCTTAAAAAAAAAAATCAATCGTTTTGGTTAAAAAAAAAGGAATAGACAACTTGGAGGTCAAGTGGTCATGGCCCAAAATTTGGAAGAATACAACTCCCACAAAGATAGAATAGTTGGTGTGGTTAACACTAAAGAATAGGGCACCAATGTGGGGAATGTTGTAGAAGAGGAATTGTACCTTGAATGATATACAAGTATAGTTTTTCAAGGAATAGTGGAAAACACGTTAATCTTAATGTAATATTCAATGCACCCACACAAATTTTGAAAACAATGGAAAGCCATTCAATGCCACCACCCAAATTTTGAAAATCATTTCTCTTAGTCACTACGAGTGCATGGTGCAAGTGTGTTGTACCAAACTGTGGTGGTGAATCATTACATGACAGGTAAATGCATTGTACCAATCTACAACATTGATTAACTACCTAACAGGTTATATAATATTTGGTGATACTTGTTTTGAGCATGAATCCAACTATTAATGGATTAGAAATGTGTTAAACTACTTATTAAGCTTCACATTTCTCTAATAGTGCATAATATCACATATGTCCATTTGTTCAAGAGTTGTACAAATGTACCCATTTCTTGAAATGTGCCATATGTAGTTTAACTGTAATAAGAGTAAGGCACCTACACAATATAAAATGCTTATTTGGCTATACATTTATATGAAAAATCAAGAGAAAGAGGGAAATGTCGCATTGGTGTGGATCCACGAAAATCCATGACATTGATAGGGATTTAGATAGAAGTACTAATGGTGTCATTCTATCCTCGATTCCACCACCTCTTAATATCCTTAGAGTTAGAGAGTCATAGAGACCAACCACAAATAAAAAAATTAAAAAGGCCAGATCAACTGTAAGTGCACAATTTTTTTTGTTTATTATTTGGCGAGGCTCTGGGTTACAACAAAACCAAGTTTCCTTTCGTGGCACATCAACTTGATCCTTATTTCATATTCGCCTATGATATTTCATATTTTACTGTGTTGCACCTCACGATTGAAAGAAGTAGTAAGCATATTCAACCTACTTGTTACTATAAAATCATTAGTATAAGCAGTGGCGGGAATGAATTTAGTCCCTATAAAGTATGAGTGAGAGCTCGTGGGAATATTTTCCATCACAATGACCCCTCTACTAGTACCTTCCCAACCTAGGTTATAGCGGTAAGCCTTGCTTTAAACCACGTTTCCTAAACTTTTGTCCTTGCATTACTATGGATGGGTGGAATATAGGAATGGCATGATATAGGACCTTTAACATGTTGAACATCACAATTAAAGAATAAAGAGATTGAAGCATATCTATCTTAGGCAGTTGATTCCTGGTCAATTATATGGTCAATTAATTAGAATACACAATACTACCAAGAAGTCTACTTTTCCCGGTTAGTATGTTGTTCCCATGTTGGAAAATGACTTTTATGTTTCGATAACTATGCAACATTAATCATTTGGTTTCTTTATTTATTTGGGAGAAGATAATCATTTTGAATCATGTAGGGAGGGCATTAAAGTGTATTCAGATACCATTGTCAATTGGGTGTAGCTTGAGTAATTGAGAGGATTTTTTTTAAAATTGTGTGGAAAGTTGTTATCCTCCTTTATATGAATTCAATTTAAATCTCACTTTGTAACATGCCTTTATGAGCTAATTCCTAAACATTTATAAAGTATGAAAAATGAATTTGGGTGGCCCCATTAGTGGTGAATAAATTTATCTCCATCCCATTAAGATCGAAGAGACCTTTTGAATTAAATATATATTTAGTTGTTTGTTATTGTGAACTATTATTATTACTAGGTTTTGGTTAAGCCAACAATCTTATTATGTCGTAAGGTGTTCATACAATGGAAAATTATGAAAAGATAGCACATGACATTTGTTTCATTCTATATTTATGCCTTGTTTGTTATCGTTTCCACCACCCACGACCTGAGATTTTTTGTTTGCCATCCTATAAGTTGTCCATGGTTAGTTAATCTTAGCCTATCACTTAAACAAAAGTTGTATTTCATTATCTCTATCATCTATCATTCGATTAATATTCACTATCCAAAGTGTTCATACCAAATTTGCTCCATTAAATTTTTTTGGATTCCGACAGCGTGGATGTAAAGTCTTCTAGCATTTTTTGCCCAAGTCATTATTGTCCCAGTAAGCCTAGTATGCTAGTTTTTATCTCAAACCTTCAAATCATGGATTTGCTAACTTTTGTTTGTATTTGAAAACACCAAAGACACCAGTGTAACCAATCTTCCTTCGCTCCAAATCTTCAATCTAGTGAGTCTTCATTAACCCACTCAATAATGAGTCTTGACATTATTTTCATTCGAATTAATGTCGAGATAAAATCTCTCATGATAGTGTCATATATATTGAGTCTCATAATCAAATCAAATACTTTAAAAATAAATATAAAAATATATATTATTTTATAGTTTTAAAATAATATTTATATTTGCTTTTATTATGATTTGGTTATAATTAAATATGGGTTTTGTCCTATTCCAAACTCCATGTAAATCCATTTTTAGAATCTTTGGTTATATGTTTAAAAGTTCAGATATGTAAAAAGTGTTTTGTCCTTATCCTAAGGCAATATCATTCAACGTCAAGCTATATTCAAACTAAAGGCATTATGCAATACCAGCATGAAGAACAGAGGCAATCCAATGAGCCAAAGGCATGCACCACACCACGTGTAAACTTACAATGCACAAAAGGTTCCCAAGCCCGAGTTCAGTGTCTTAATTTAAAGTTTTGTGGATGCCAATGAAGGTCGATCATCCAAAAAGTAAATGCCAACATCAAAGTATGTAGGATTTTTGAGGCAACATTCCAATACCTGGAAGTTTCAGTGATTCATGAAGATGAGAACATAATGGTGGAGAACACTTGTCATGTATACTACATTACCTTTCTCGGAGTTAGAAAATACATTGTTTAAGGGTTATCAGTCTTCCTTACACAGAAATGCAACATGTTTCATATATTTTTCAGGGTTTCAGCTCTACTTGCTACTATGCAAAGCTTTTGGTTGGGTATTGAAGTACTGTAGCATTTGAGCTCTCTGCTAACATAATGATCTTGAGCATGGGTTTTGTTTTGAAATGAAGAAGAAATGCTTTGAGTTGTGAATCAATAAACCAATTGAATTTTGTGAGAATGTACAGTACAAGGAAGGAAGGAAATATTTTAACGTCCACGAGGCTAAGAATAGCCTATGGGACAGACCAACTCGCACGTTGTTTTCTACAATTCAATCCTTTATGTGTTCAACTTGATGGTGAGCGCCCCCAGTTTTTCCACAGTCCACTCGTTAAATAAATCATCCCAAGATTTATCCGCCAAGACATTTGCGTACCTGTCCCTATTGTCCTTAAAGGCTTCACACTCTAAAATGAAGTGTTTTTCTATCTCCACCTTACCAACAGTGCAAAAAATACACACTCTTTCTGACCAAGCTTCTTTTGGTCTTTTCCAGGGCCTGGTCTCACAACGGAGTTGATGAGAATTAGTTCTTAATTGAGTAATGAGAATTTTGGCTTTCCAAGGTATATTGGCTCCTATGTACGCCTTTTGATGTTGATTGTAGGTAGGGTTAAACTCTTCAATATAATACTTTCTCTTTCTCCCTAGCTCTTTATCCCAAGTTCGCTTGTGGAACTTATTGATAACAAAAGCCTTTATTTATTTACTATTCGTAGGACACATGCTCAAGCACATATCCCACTTGCTAAGCCATTTAATATTTTTCCGCATCCAAGTCTTCTTTCTTTTGCACAATATGTCATTGAAGACAACCTTAGGCCATCTACCTTCTTCAATTTGCTCAACTCTTTTTATATATCTTATGAGTCTCACCATAGCGATTGCTTCAATAGAAGCCACCCCCATTTCACTTAGCATGATTTTGTATGGCACTGAACTCTTAATTTTGAACTTGCTTGTGATCATGTGTTTTTGAATCTTTTCTATTTGCTTCCACTGTACGTAAAAGGTACTGCTGGCCCAAACTTCACAACCATAGAGAACAACCGGGATCACTAAGAGCCCAAAAAAGGTTTGCATTGTTTTCCAGTCCCATAACTATGCCTCTCTGCACCTATTTTGGAAAGCATAAAACACATTCCAACCTCCCAGAGTTCTTTTTTTCTTGCAGCCTTCCCAACTCAAACTTTTGTTGAAGTCGATTCCGAGGTACTTGTAATCTTCCACTACTTCAAGGGCATTTTCTTCAAACTAGAACTTATGTTGGTTATGTTTTCTTTTGCTAGAAAAAACTACCACTTTCGTCTTGCTAGTATTTACTTGCATCCCAACTGTTCTACAAAAGTGCTCAATGGAAATCAAGTGCTCTTGCAAGCCAAGAGCAGACTTAGCAATCAAAATAAGGTCATCTGCATACAAAAGAAGCCTTATCACATTCTCGCCCATGAGGACGCCATCCCTGCACTCTAGATTTAACCACTCTTCAAGTTTGTCAATATATAAGCCAAAAAGGGTAGGGGATAATGGGCACCCTTGCTTGACCCCAATATAGCTTCTAAAACTTTCGGAGATACCATTTGATGTTTTGATTTTGACTTTGACCTCCTCATATAGCCTGTGAACCGCTGCTCTAAGATGTATAGGAACCCCAAGTTCCTCCATTATGTGCCATAGTTTATCCCTAGGAACTATGTCAAAAGCTTTTTTGAAATCTACAAAGCAACAAAAGGCTTCCCCTTTTTTCTCCCACACTTTTTCAATGATGTGCCTTAAAGTAATACCATGGTCCACCGTGGAATGTTTAGGTCTAAAATATGCTTGTCCTTTAGCACCACTTAGCACACTTGTCCCTTTCTTCCACCCACTTGCTAATTCTATTTTCTAGCATGCTTCCAAATAGCTTTGCAAACAAGGGGTTTATCATTATGGTCCTATAATTGGAGGGATTGTTGACATCCCCGCTCTTGAAAAGAGGAATTGCGAGGCTAGTTGTCTAATCTATAGAGAAACCCTGCTAAATGATGTTGTTGAAGATTCCTGTAATGTGAGGTACAAGAATTTTTGAACCCCACTTTAGATATTCAGCTTGAAGTTCTACTAAATCTTTGGCTTTTCCAACACCCAAATTCTTAATACCCACCTCAATCTCTTGCACGGTGAAAAGCTTAGTAATGGTGGCGGTGTTGACTAAGGGGGGAGGGGTTTCAACCTTAGGATTCTGCTCATAGAGTTTCCTTGCATACTTAAGCCAATGGTCCGCTGTAATATTGTTTTCAATTTTCTTCTTGCTCGCTTGAAGTTCCTTCCAAAATAGTTTGGGGTTGTTTTTCCCAAGGAAGATTAGCTCTTCCCTCCTTGAGACCATGAAATCAATTTTTTTCTTCCATATAATCTGCTTGTAGCTTTTTAAGTCTCTTTATTTCCAGTTTGACTCTCTCCACCTTCTCCTTGCTTTTTTGCACTCCTCATCGAACCAAGCATTAACAGGAAAGCAATTTGTTTCATGTTTCCTATTCTTTGCTCTTTTACATTTTGTGAGTACCCTTTGAATTAAATTAGTTAGCTACTGATTATTAAGGCCTTGGGACAGAATTTCCTCCTTCTTACAAAGTATCTCTAATGCCTTCCTAAATATATTGCAATTATCTTGAGATATTACAATGATCTCATGGATCTCCTTGGAGGGACTCATTGTTGGTCTAATTTCACACAATACTGGTGAATGTTTCCATGAATTGCATTTCCATTTACATTGCATGTGTACGCCGCATTAGGCGCCTGGGATTAGGCATTCTTCTATTTCTTCATGAGTTCTCTGTTGTTGTCTGATAGGTTATCTATCTACTTAGGCAGATACCATTCTTTAAAAGGGCTTCTGATTCTGAGAGCTGGACCAGAGGGAAGGACAGGATCTAAATGGTTATGCGTGAGATTGGATTCATTCAAAAACTTATATTGATGATGAGAAGCCTGGCGAAAAACCCAATACAAATTCAAAAGAACACCATGAGATATCGTGAATTGGTCACAGAGTTTCACGAGTCCAATGAATTCATCAGCTAGGTGCATGAATGTCAGAGGAATTTAATGAGCTCCAAGAGAAGATAAAAGTGTGATATGTTCTTATATGGACATAGATTTGGGATTTACATATGGATATGGAAACTATGTGGAATTTAGTGAATGCGTGCAAATTCCAATTCCATATTCTTGAGCTCGACAAATGTATAGGGATCAACATCGCTTCAAGAGTTCAAGGAGAAAAATCAGCATGTCAAAGATCGTTTCATGATCTTTAGTAATTAGTTGGTCCATCGATCATTGATTTCCAGATAGAGTTTTATTTTTTAGGAGATAGGTGGCAGAGCATTTTATATCCAGCAGTAAGAGATTGAAATCATGTTCAAATTCCACCAAATCAAGGATTAGTTCCAGATTTTGAAGATCTAACAGATCCAGACTTCTTACAAATTATTCGAGGCGTTTTATTTTTAGATAGACTTTGCTTCCTAGAAATTTGTAACAACTTAAATCATGTAATTTCTATATATTTCATGAGTTTGGAATGTAAAGGGAAAGGGGTTCCAGTCGATGGGCTATGAGTGATTGTGAGGGTCGAGTTTACCAATCTAAAACTGTAAAATTCTTTTCCAGCTCTGCAGGTATATTTTGGGACTTTATGGTGGATGATAAATCTTAAAATGAGTCACTCTGGCTTTCTATCAATACAAATGTTATTTAATGTTTTTGATACTTCTGTCATGATTCTTATGAAAGTCAGTATTTCTGATGCTAGTTTTCATTACAGATGTGTGTGTTTGTATTCCCTTTTACACAGTAAGTTTTTTTGTTATTAAGGCATTCAATATTCAGATATGTGATCATCTGTTTGTGATTATATACCTGGTTCATGGCTAGCTCATATATATGATATTGTTTGTATTTATGTGTTTCTACATCATCTTTGTTTACCATCCTTTGTATATACCTATCAGTACTGTTGATCATTCATCCACACCTTCATGTTCCTCTTTTACTTATAAAAATCCAAATTCATTTAATTCCAAGTGCCTAAACTTTGTGCTAAGAAGCCGGTAAAGTACATACTTTAGAACTAACACATGGCATATTTCATCTCATTTTGTAGTCTCTATCATCCACTATGAATATAATCCACCTATGCACTCTTCACCATCCCCCAACATAATTATCAATGTCAGTCACCCACATGCATAAGTATCAATGTTTATTCCCCATCTAAATAACTTGGAATAGCATTTGGATGTCTATTTTGGCATTAAATAGAATAGAACATGTCTAGATGAATGAAATATGTAGTTTTAATTAGTAATCAACATAATAATAAAGGGGGTCGGGGAATAAGAAACAAACCAACTTTTGAGGAAATACTAGGGTAAAAAGTGAGATATGGCATCAATTCTTACAAAGTTGTAAGAATATTCTCTTAACCAAAGGAAAACTCATCATGGAAATTTACCTTAATAAAGTTTGGAATGGTCAAAGCCACCAAATCCTTTATTTGAAGCTTGTATTTCATGAACTTGGTGGCATATCTACTAGCAAACCTTTCTAGCTCCGCCTATGTTTTTTTTGAATTGTCCACACAAGCCAACCTTCTCTGACTAGAAGGAAATTTGGCATGGGTAGGAGGAAAAGTATCATCATACATGATGCTTAGGTTCATGAGAGAACATCGCCTTACGCATTGGGAAATAATGGAAATGCAAGCCACTAAAGAAGGCAGTAACAAGTGGCGAGGGAGAGGGATGTTGAGGGAGAGGAATGTTGACAACCCTGGTTTCCATAATGATATTGTTTCCTCCATATGTGATCATTATGGAACCACCTTACATGGGTTTTGGGGGCATGATTTCATAGATGTATATGGTAGTTTACAAGGTACTCAAACAAGTTTCTCTATTAATTTATTTCCATGTTGACACAAGCTTGTTGGTATTCTAGTTGTTTGGGTTAGTACATGGCAAGATCATCTCGTTAGCCTTATGAGTTTGGTGTGAGTAGATCCTTTCCTTGAGGATTGTATTTTCTCTACTTCCCTACATCGTAGGAGGTTTCTAGTTGCGAGGTTGGCTCTTCAATTATAAGGAATTATAATGCTGAAAGGACAAAAAAATTGAAAGGAGCAGAGATATTAAGGAATTACCCACATGTCCCACATAATTCAAGAGATGAAAGAAACCAAGGTTGTATTTAACAATGTTATGTCTATATCGACTCAATTCCTTATTGATAATATGGAGATATAGGTAGAGAATGACTAGGCTAGGACTGATCTATATGCAATTCATATTGAAGTAGGGAAGATGGAGGAACATCAAGGAAACAGGTTGATGAACTCAGTTACTGTCTACTGGACGATGAAGATCCTATTGGGAAAGGATCTTATGGAAAACACTAAAGAGAAAAAGGAAATTATTCTTTAGTTGGATAAAACCCATGGTCATATTCGAAGGGTAGAAGCCACTCTCAAACTAATATCCAAATCCCAAGTCAAGCTAGGAGAAAAGATTAATGTACTAGCCAGAGTCACTACAGGCATGGTAATCAAGGAAAGGGTCTCTACAGGTGATCCAATCAGCAGTTCGCATGTTGTCGAACTTCTACAAAGTCTATCACTTTGACTACTTCGACTTCTTTGTCTACTTCGATAGGTTCAACATCGACTTCGACAAGTTCGAACCTCGACACAACCGACTTTGACAACCTCGACAGGTTTCACGTTCAGCATACAACATCTCCACATTCATTGTCGACATCGACGACTATCGAACATCGATAGAGTATATCTCTATCTTCCAGTCGTCTATGACGGTTGAACTTCTGAACAGTTACAACTTATTTTGTAACAAAATGTAACAGATAGTCACCCAACAACTCAGCATTCTATATAAACATGTAGACTATTGTAGTATACAATCAAGCAATCAATCAAGAATAATCATCCCTATTTCATGGAGAAGGAGTATTAACAGAAATTGGTTTGAATCCTTGCATATTGTCTCTGCACATACTTTTTGTCGATATAGTGTATTTCCTGCTTTACTTGTTCTTTTTCAATGCTTCCGCCATAACAATGCTTGACTCATTCAGTCGACTATTGTCCCCAGCATGCACCTGGGCACGACCTGGATCATTGGTAGCAGAGCTTGTTTATAGATTAAGTTACATAAGTACTTCCATCAAAGTTATTTAACTTATGCCTGTTTAAACACGCTCGCAAACTCAACAACATAAGAGACACTTCCTTCAACTTCATAAAAGATGGTCGAATAAGCAGACAATAGACATGCAATTGACGAGACAAATAAATTCATATAAAAATCACTAGCTCACCAGTGAACCAAAATGTTTGCCCGATTCAGCGAGATTCTCATGTGATTAGCTTTGAACTCTGGAGAATCCTCGATGCGACCTCACTCCGATAAAATCAGCCCCATTAAAGTGGAAATGAATCTGGACATACTGAATCTTGAAGGCAAGATTGACATGGAATCTGTTGACAATTGGTTACAACAATTGGAATCTTACTACTCCGTGAATAAACTCTCAGAAGCGGAAGTATTACCATTGCGTCCTTAAATATGTAAACCTCCGTACATTGCTGGTGGGAAAATTTATTGACAAAGATGGAAAAAGAAGGAAAACCCATAGACACATGGGTAAAATTTGTCGAACATGTCTGAAAGGATTTCTACCCTCCCAAGTATCTTGAACAACAATATAAGAAGTGGCAACAACTAAGGCAATGGAAAGACCAGTCCGTACAGAGTTACATCGACGAGTTATATCTAATCATGGCTATACTTGGCATCCAAGAAGAAAAGAAATTGCTTGTCATGAAGTACGTCAGCATTTTATACCCGTACATTCAGCAAGAGATGGGGTTTTCGACAGTCAGTACGCTTGTAGATGCATTCCATTACGCCAACAAGACTGAAGCTAAACAAAAAGGAAAAACATGTTTTGTGAACAAGCCAACAGGTCGAACATCCGATAAGAATTCACTAGATGCTTCTGACAAGTTTAAGCACCATTATTAGCCGACTCCACCAAATCTCGATCCATAAGAATAAATTTGAGAAAGACAAGAAGGACCGCAGTAATCAAGCTCCTACCAAGAAACAGTGTGATTACCACAATCCAACATGGCATGATACGTCAGAATGCAAATCTCGGAAGAAATTTCTGGCAAAATGGTTGACATTTGACTTCGAAGGCTCGGAAGAACCTTGGTAGAATCATATCCAGAAGCAACGACCCTCTTGACTTCGACCATTCCGATAGCCTTGAATATCGTCGATGAGGAGGACTGAGAGCACCTGTTCCATACACGGATATGGGTTCAGAAAAATCCATTACATCTGATTGTGGATAATGGTAGCTAGAAGAACTTTGTTTCTGAATATATTATGAAGAAATTAGGTCTTTTCACCACTCCACATCCTTAGCCTTACAATATCAGTTGGATAAAGAATGGAAATGAACTAAGGATCACATGCCAATGCAGACTCACCTACTTCATTAAGCCTTTTGAAGATGAAGTACTCTGTGATGTGGCACCACTTTTCGTAGTCAACGCCTTGTTTGGGAAACCTTACTTTTTGGATCGACATGGTACATATCAGTCACAACCTCATAAGGTGATTGTAAAAATTCGGAATCAATGGTACGAAATACCAGAGGGACAACCCACATCAACGATTTCTATGATAACTACCAAACAAACAAAGAAGCTTATCAATCATGCTCAAAAGTTTGCATTAATTATGATAAATCCTCAACATTCCAGGAAGACTGCAACAACATGTCGACTCATCGACCAACGCAGCTCCTGACAACAACAACAGATCAACCACATTCTTAAGGAATATCAGAACGTATTTCAAGAGCCGAACAGAGTAACTCTACATTGTTAGGTAAAACACTCCATTGAACTTATTCCTGGTTCTTCATTACCTAACATGTTTGTTTACAGAAGATCCATTCTTGAGAACGAAGAGATTCACAGACAAACCAGGATTTGATAAAAAAATGTCACATTTACCCTAGCTCCTCTACTTGTGTAAGTGCAGTCGTCCTAGTTCCAAAGAAATATGGGACTTAGTGCATGTGCATAGACTATCAGGCTCTCAACAAAATTTCAATAAAGAACAAATACCCTCTTCTAAGGATAGATGAACTCATTGACTGTTTGAAAGGTGTTAAGTTCTTTACGAAGCTCGACCTCAAGTAGGGATATCATCAAATTCCGATTGAGTCCACCGATGTATGGAAAATGACTTTCAAGACCAAGGAAGGATTGCTTGAATGGTTAGTCATGCTTTTTTACTTAACCAATGCACCTGGAACCTTCATGAGATAAATGGATGACCTTCTACGACCCTTCATCGACAAATGTGTCATTGACTATCTCGACGATATCTTGATTTTCATTCGATCATGGGAAGAACATGTGAGACAGCTTCGACAAGCCTTCTACACTCTCCAACAACATCGAATATATATGAACATGAACAAATGCTCATTTGCGATGCCCAACATCAAATATTTGGGGTATGTAATTGACTCTGCAGGCATTCATGTCAACCCAAAAAAGTACAGATCCTCAAATATTGACCCATTCCACAAAACATTCATGAACTAATCTATTTTCTTGGTTTGGAAAATTTCTTTCGACGGTTCATACTTGGATTTAGTCACATCACAAAGCCTTGGAATCACTTGACTAAAGGAAATGGGAAAACTGTATTCAAATGGACACTAACACAACAACAAGCTTTTGAACAACTAAAAAACAAGTTTTGTACTGCACCAGTACTTGTGTTACATGTTTTGCATCAGCTCTTTGAGATTAAGACGGATGCATCAGACTATGCCCTCGGTGCAGTGATCACTCAGTCGGGTCACCCAGTTGCGTTTCATTCTGAAACTTTCAACGACACTGTTAGAAATTATTTGACGTATGAAAAAGAACTATATGCCATTGGGAAAGCTCTTAAGAAATGGATACAATACATTCTTGGAAAGGAAACAATCATTCTTACTAACCATAAGAATTTACAGTTCGCCCCGTCCTAGTCGAAACCACAGACAACTCGACAACTCAAGTGGATTAATTACTTGCAACAATTTCAGTTGGTGATTAATTATAGGAAAGGCAAAGCCAACGCTGTAGTCGATTGTCTCAACCAATCACCCATTACTCTACTGACTACAATGATGAGTATGCAGGGTTGTGACACCACTACTTAGCCAGTATTGTATTCGGTAGAGTGAGACTTCTCCTCAATTTATCAACATCTTCAGACCGACACGTTGTCTACTACCGACTAATTCCTGAAGGACACCTTACTATACAAGCTTGGACAACTTTGTGTATTGACCGGTGAGCACCGACATAAGCTCATCTATGATGCACAATAAAACAAGACTGTAGGACATTTTGGAGTTGCTAAAACACTTTTTATCCTCCAAAATTACTTTTATTGGCCTCAACTTAAATATGATGTAAACAAGTACATTTGATCGTGTGTAGTTTATGCCATTTCTAAACCATCAAATCGATGACATAGACTATACACACCCCTTCCACTTCTTAGTTAACCATGGAAATTTATTTCTATGGACTACTTGACGTGATATACTACTACCAAACATCAGCATGACGCTATCTTAGTAGTAGTTGACATATTTTCCAAGATGTCTATACTCATACCATGCAAGAAGACTATGACAGCACAACATACTGCTCAACTCTTATTCGAACATGTTTGGAAGCATTATGGCCTCCTGACGACCATTATTTTCGACATAGATGCTAGATTTGTTAGTACCTTTTGGAAAACTCTTAGGAAACAGCTCAACATGAGACTTTCTTTGTCGACAACCTTCCATCCACAGACAAAAGGAAAAATGGAAGTTGTAAATTGCTTGGTAGTACAGTTGCTTCACATGTACAACCACAAGCATCGTCGAACATGGGATGACAACCTTCCATACATACAACATAGTTACAATTGTGCTCAACATAGTTCTACAGGAAAGAGTCCATTTGACATCTGTTGTGGATTTTAACCCTCAATGCCTATCGACTTGATCAGTTCCTCGACACAGTCAAATGACACCAAATTCAAAGGACGAGAAGTAGAGAAAGCATTAAAGTTCAAAGATAAAATCTACAACATCCATAAGCAAGCACAAGAAATGTTGCAATGAGCTAATACAAAAGATAACGCCCGACATGATAAACATCATATTCTTCATTCATTCCAGATTGGGGATCAGGTATGTTTACATCTAAAGAAGGAGCACTTCACTGGCCCATATAGAAAGCTGAAAACCTTGCGATATGGTTCGTACAATATCCTTAAACATATAGGAGAAAATATTTTTTAGCTCGATATTAGTACATGCCTTGGCCTACATCCAGTCTTTAATGTATATCTACTTCAACCATACCATGCACCATTGTTGGAACAGAACGAATTGCAGAAAACAAAGCCGATCAACATACATCCAAATGTTCAGGATCCTCTCCTTTGTGACACCATTGTGGGACGACACATACCCCATAGAAGGATGAACTCCATTCCCTTGTTTTAAGTGGCTAAAGCTGGACAAATCCCCATGCAAGGAAAGTGGTACTCTGCTACTGAAATAGCCAACAAGTTTCTCTCATCTGAATGAATACACAATGGATACCATTGTGTCTTAAGAAAGGAGGAATGATCCAACTAATAGTTGGCATGTTGTCGAACTTTGACAAAGTATAGCACTTCGACTGCTTTGACAGGTTCAACATCGGCTTCGAAAAGTCCGAACCTTGACGCAGCCGAATTCAACAACCTCGATAGGTTTCACGCTCAACATACAACATCTCCACATGCATTGTCGAAATCGATGAATGTTGAACATCGACAGAGTATCTCTCTATCTTCCAGTCATTTATGATGGTTGGAATTTTGAACCGTTATAACTTCTTTTGTAACTAAACATAACGGGTAGTCACCCAAGCGTCTCAACATTCTATATAAACATGTACACTATTGTAGTATACAGTCAAGCAATCAATCAAGAATAATCATCCATCTTTCATGGAGAAGGAGTATTAACAGAAATTGGTTCGAATCCTTACATATTGTCTGTGCGCATACTTTTTGTTGATATAGTGTATTTCCTTCTTTACTTGTTCGTTTTCAATGCTTATGCCATAACAATGATTGAATCATTTAGTTGATTGTTGTCCCCAGCATGCACCTGGGCAAGACCTGCATCAACAGGGCAACCCAACTCAACACCAGATGTTTCTAGAGCTACCTTCCACTGCGACTATTTCTGATGCTGCTTAGTATTACACTTTTCATGATTGTTAGAATTCACACGATTTACCTATTTTGACAGTAATAATGTTAGATATTGTAGAATACCTATACATATGCCTAGAATATCTAGGAATTATGATAGCTATTATAGTTTTAACAAGCTATTACTAATACATTTGACTATGAATCTCTTTGGTTAATTGATGACAAATGTTGTTTTTTTGGTTGGTCTGGTTTCCCTAGTGGAAAACAATTCTCGAAGAATATCCTTATTTGATGGGGAAGGGAACTTTACAGCAAGACAACATATGGATAGATTTGAAGACTTTATTGATTTGGAGGAAGTGGACTATGGTGATGCAAAGATGAGGTTGTTTGCACATAGTTTGTATGGAGAATCAAATGGATGTTTTAAAGATTTGCAAGAAGGCTCTATCCCTACATTTGTAGCTTTTCAAACTTTATTTTTAGGTAGGAGGAAAGATAAGAAGAACCCTTTACAAATACTGTCTCAATATAATAATTTGCAAAAGGGAACTTTGATTCTGTAGATGAGTTTTCCAGCAGATTCATGAGGGTGTAAAATTCCATTCCTGCAGATATTAAACCCTTGGTAGGTGCTGCCAAACTTCACTATGCAGATGCTTTTGATAGTGGTTTTGCCCTGTTATTAGGAGAAAGAAAATTTGCAAGTATGCCTGCAACGTTTAAAGATGTTTTGGAGGCAGAGGCAAATTTGATGGCCTCTGGGAAGATGAAAAATAGAGTGGTGGAGGATAGGAGAAAACAAAAAAAACAACCATATACCTCTGGTCCTTCCTCTACAAGTGATGTAAAGTTTGAAATGATGATGAAAACTATGGAAATATTAATGGACAAATTGGCTCTAGACAACAACCACCTAATAGAGAGCAACCTAAAAATCAAGCAAGAAATCCAAATTTTATAAGACCTCCTCCTCGTCCTCCACTTCAAGTGAGGAAAATAAATCAAAGAAATAATGAAGACCAATAAATCATGCTTCCATTCCTTGAAAATTATGTTAATGAGGAGCGAGAAGAATATCCAATGGACAATCAGATTCACCACTTTGATGACTTGGATTCTAAAGTTTATCTCACTGAAGAGGAGCATAATTTGTTTACTCTTGAAGATGACAGTAATATTTATGAGATGGATTCAGAATGATATCATAGAGGTTATCAAAATGCCATTGATGATGTCCAAAGAAAACTGAAATTGAGAAGTCGAGATGTATTAATAAATAAAGGAAATCCCAATCCAAATAAAATTTCCAGTAATCAACAAAATTCAGAAAAACATAAAGAGCCTATTGTACATAAAAATTTAAAGAATAACGAATAAAAGTCAAAAGAAATTCAAACAACCAACACATGTATATGTGGATAAAACAGTTTCATCCTTCAATCTGCAATCAGAACTGTTAAAGATCAAAATTTCCATTCCATTTAATGAGTTGTTAAGGAACAATGAATACAGAGAAAAAATAACTAAGATGGTCAATAATCAGGGTGATTATCATCCAGATATTCTAGAGGTAACATATGATGCTCCCACTATTGTCCTTGGACCTAAAATTGAAAATACAGATGACGAGGAAGTCCCTCCTTTTTATGTAAGTTTGAATGTTCATGCTATGATTTTACACAATGCTATGCTTGATTCTGGTGCATATCATAACTTAATGCCAAGGGTAGTAGTGGAATGTTTGGGATTGGAGATTACTATGCCTTACAAAGACCTGTATTCCTTTGATTCTAGAAAGGTGATGTGTCTAGGATTGATTAAAGACATGGTGGTAGCCCTTGCACAAATTCCCGCTAAAAGTATTTTCATGGATGTTTTAGTAGCTGACATTCCTCCCAAGTTTGGAATGTTGTTGTAAAGATATTGGGCATCAAAGTTAAAAGGAACATTACAGATGGATATGACATTTGACACCATTCCTTTATTTGTAAGGAACAATAGACTATATAGAGAGAAGAGGCTGGCCTAGGTGGTTAGCAACCAAGATAATCTTGACAACCATCCTATTTATGCTGTAGACGTTGATTTAGGATCATCTATATTTTTCAATGACTCCACTCATGTTGATCCTAAAGTTCCTTTACAGATTGAGTTTAAAGAGGATAAGGAATTTTCCAAAGAACATGAAGCCTTAGAAAAGAAACAAAATGAAGAGGGATTGTGGACCATGTATTTTGATGGGTCCATAAGTAAAGATGGGGTTGGTGTTGGTGTTTGGGTTATCTCCCCAAACAGAGATTTTAAGGCTTATTCTTATCAATTTACTTTTGAATGTACAAATAATGTGGCCGAGTATGAATCTTTGTTACTGGGTTTACATGATTTGAAATATTTGGGAGCAGAAAGAGTAAAGGCATTTGGGGATTCAAAACTTGTGGTGAATTAGGTGAATGATAGTTATCAGAAAAAACATCCCAGAATGAGGGCGTACAGGAATGAAGTCTGGGGCATGTTTGGAAATTATTTTGCAGAACATAAAATCAGAGTGGTCCCTAGAAAATAAAATCAGGTAGTTGATTTTTTAGCTACAACTGATGGTAATTTTAAAACTCCCATTTATCTCGAAAGAAGTATAAAGTCCAGGTTGTAAATAGACCTTCTATACCCGACAATTCCAAGTACTCGCAGGTTTTTGATGATGATATGCATATTAAAAGATTTTTGGAGATGTTGGATGAGTTTGTAAATACTCAAATAGATACAGAGAATGAGAACTTAGAAAAATTCTAAGATGATGTACAGTCCGAAGAGTAAGATATTGAAAAGAAAAAAAATGAAAAATAGGATAGGGGGGAAATATATAATTGAGTTAAAAAGTAATTATATTCCAAAAGGTTCGATTCCCCTAGAAAAATTACTTGATCAAAATGATGTTGCAAAGGATCCCAAAGTTCATCTTGCTGAGAATGTTGTTGAAGACCAGAACATAGGTACTGAGGAAACACCCAGAATTGTGAAACTGTCCAAAAAATTTCCCGCAAAAGAAAAAAAGGAATACATAAATTTGATGAAGAAGTATACCTATGTATTTCCTTGGAGCTATGAAGACCTGAAAGAGTATGATACTTCTATCATACAACACACTATTCCAATCAAGCCTGGGGAAAAGCCATTTAAACAAATCTTGAGAAGAATAGATCCTATGCTGCTACCTGTAATTGAAAAAGAAGTGAAGAAACTATTTAATGCTAAAATTATGATTACTATGAGATTTTCTAAGTGGGTGGCTAACTTAGTACCTGTTAGAAAGAAGAATGGTGAGATCATACTATGTGTAGATTTCAGGAATATGAATAAAGTATCATTAAAAGACAATTATCCTTTACCAAAGATGGAACGTATTCTGCAAAAAGTGGTAGGAGCAGAGAGGATTTCCACCATGGATGGATTCTCAGGTTATAAATAGATTAAGGTGCTTTCTGAGGACAAAGAGAAAACTGCTTTTACTACACCTTTGGGTACTTATATGTATGCCAACATTCCCTTTGTTTTAATGAATACAGGGGCTACGTTCCAAAGAGAAATGGATCTAGCATTTGTAGAAGAAAAGGATAAATTTGTAGTGATCTACATGGATGATATAACTATTTATTCTAAGTCTGACAAGGACCATCTTAAGCATTTGGAGAAGGTTTTTCTGAAGTGCAGAAAGTATGGCATCTCACTCAATCCTAGGAAGTCAAATTTCGCATTGAAAGAAGCAAAGCTATTAGGACACATTATTTATAAACAATGGATTATAATTGATCCATAAATATTCAATGCGATTTTGAAGGTTGAAGAGCCCAGAAGTAAGAAAGAATTGCATTCATTTATTAGACATGTGAATTTTCTGAGGATATTTATTCCTAGTTTTGCTGAAATTATGAGAAACATTACAAATATGTTGAAGAAAGGAAATGAGATAAAATGGACAGTGGATGCCAGAAAGTCCTGTAAGGATATTAAAAAGGCCATCACTGAAGCCCCAATTTTAGTGAGTCCAAATTTTCCTAATATTTCTTGGTATTCTCTTATGCATCTGAGCATACTATTGTTGGAGTCCTACTATAGATAAATAGTCAAAATGCTGAGCAACCTATTTCTTTCTTCAACAAGGTGCCGAGGGATGGAGAGCTGAAGTACGATATTATGGAGAAACATGCCTATGCTTTGGTGAAATCCTTGAAATACTTTAGGGTATATATTCTTCATTCTCACATTGTTGCATATGTCCCAAGTAATGTAGTGAAGAGTATCCTCACTCAACCAGATGTAGAAGGTAAGAGGGATAAGTGGATTGTTTTGTTGTTGGAGTATGATCTTGAAATAAATCCTACAAATTTGGTTAAGGGATAGGGACTTTCCAAGTTAATGACAGACTCTAATTGTGAATCTCTATAACTTAACTTCTTGACTAGTCATTCAAATCAGCTTGATGCAGGGTTACAGGTATTCCTAGATTTTTCTCTCTCTCTCTCCATGGTATAGTGATATCATATATGTATTGCAAAACTTGCAGGATTGAGTAACACAAGAGCCAGATCTGTTAAATTAAAGGCTGCAAAATTCTATATCATGAATCAATATCTATACTAGAAGGATCCTGGTGGTGTGTTATTGAATTGTTTATTGGAAAATGAGGCTCAACAAACAATGAAGGAATTTCATCAAGGATATTGTGGAGGACATCACTCCTGGAAGGTGACATCTAATAAGATCTTGAGATCTAGATTTTACTAGCCTTCTATGTTTTCCAACATTTATAAGGAAATCACCACATGTCATCAATGTTAGATTTTTTATTGAAAGAGAAAGTTGGTTCCACTGCCTCTTAATCCAATTTTAGTTGAGGCACCCTTTCAGCAATGGGGGTTAGATTTCATTGGGGAAATCAACCCAAATTCTTCAGGCCAGCACAAGTGGATTCTAATAGCAATAGATTATTTCACTAAATGGATTGAGGCCATACCAACTAGGTGAGCCACTGATGGTGTCATCATGGATTTCTTAGAAAATGACATAGTTAAGGTTTGAGTGTCCAAGGAGGATTGTGAAAGATAATGCAACTGCCTTTAAATAAAGAAAAGAAGGTAACTTTTTGTCATAGTACCACATTAATTTGAATCATTCCACTTCCTATTATCCACATGGAAATGGACTTGTATAATCTTCCAACAAGAGTTTGGTAAGGATAATTAAGAAGTTGCTGGAAGAAAATAAAAGAGATTGGCATACAAACCTCAAATATGCTTTGTGGGGAGATAGGATCAGTATAAAAAGAACAATAGAAATGTCAGTTGGTTTATGGAGCTAAAGTAGTTTTTCCAACATCTTTAGGATTGCCTGTCATGAAACTGTTGCAAGAGCGGGAAGAAGAGCAAAATCATATACAAAGGAGGATAAATCAAATAATAGCGATAAATGAAATGAGGGATAAAGCTTATGACAAGGTACAAGTGCATCAGGAAAGGATGAAGAATACCTTTGACAGGAAAGTGAAGGAAGAGCAATTCCAAATTGATGATTTTGTCTTGAATTGGGATGCACCTAGAGAGGACATGCATGGAAAATTTGATCATTTATGGGTAGGTCCATACATTATTGCAGCATACAGGAGGGGCAATTCATTTATTTTGTAGCATCAAGATGGGGTTCAACTGAAAGAAGGCCCCGTCAATGGAATATTTCTAAAACTTTATCTGTCCTAGAGGTGGAAGGTAATTTTTATACCATAGATTGTATATATTTATTTATTTGAATCAGTATAGATGGCGAGCTGATAGATTTGAATCCCGGAGAGAAGGCCCTAATATATTGAGGGGTTTCTATGTTCTTATTTTTTATATTTACAGAATATATATATATATATATATTTGAGTTTTGCATGAAGTAATAAAAACATGCACTGGTCTACGGGTTCGTTGCTAGCTCACAGGGGATAGCATCCCCAGTTGAAGCCAACTATTAGCACCATTTCTGGTTAGCGGTTGGAATGGGGCACGACTGAGAAGATATAAAGTAAGAACAAAAAAAATGTATCTTATGACCTAAAATGTATCTAGGGGGGGATTTACAATGTTAAGAAGGGCTTATTCCTAAGATTGGAAGTCATATATCTGAAGAAAATTCTTAAGCTTAACCTTAGAAATAAATTTCATATGAAAAGTTCGCCTCTATGTTATATCATGGCAAGATTGAATGGTGTAGATCTGCAGTAAGAACAATTAACGATTATAAATCAATCCGCTGGAAAAAGTTGCAAGGTAAGCCTTAAATTTGGTCACCAGTAGGATCAGTTAAAAGGAAGCTAAAATCTACGGTCATATGAACAGGGGGAAGCAGATCTATGGCCAGGAGAGATTCTGCCGGTGGGACATGCATGGAGGAACCAACTCTTCCAATTAGCAGAAAAAGTTATATCCTACACAAATAAACGACATAGATTGTGATGAGAAATGATATATGGCTGATATGAATTTTGCTGGAAGAACGTGTGCGGAGTAAGTAATTTCAGGGGTCAGCAAAATTCGGTAGGGCCATTACTGATCGATGGCAGGGATTAAACATGAAATAAGATTGACGGTTTGAATAAATTTCATTGGGTGAACCTGCGCGGAGGGAAAAAGTTTTCAAATCAGCAGATTGTGGTAGGGACCACATGTTTCGACGGTCCAGATGAAGGTCCGATCCAGATCGAAGGTTGGTGTTCGTTTTGCTGTTGAAAGATGCATAGGTAAACAAAGTTTTGAAATCAACGAAAATTGGTATGCAACACATGTTTTAACGGTCAAGATGGAAGACCGATCTAGATCAAGGGATCACATTGATTTCATTGGTAGAAAGTGCATGGATAAAGAAAACTTGTGAACCAACGGAATCAGTTAAGGGGCCTGCATAATCAATGGTTCATATTTGATGAGATTGAGATCTATGATCCATGTTGATTTCACTGAATCAACATGCACGAGAAAAATCAAACAGAGCCTCAATGAAATTGATTAAAGGGGAGCATAAATGAAAGGTTGAGATTGTTGAAGATTTAGATCTACAATGGAAAATCGCTCCGCTGAGAGAAGATGCTCGATCTTTATGAAGTTAAATCTGAGCAGAATGATAAAACTAGAAGTCGATCAATGGTGATAATTTACACATGATAATATCAATGGTCAATAGACAATCCACTTAGCTAAGGTGCAACCTTTATCAGGAAAGACAATAATTGATAAATTATCAGAAGATTTTGAGATGTTGTTTGATTTTAAAGCTACCTGTGCAAAATTTCCAGATTACTCTTATGTGGAACATGTGGAGCTAAGAGTATTAGCCAAGGAAATGGTTAATTTGGATCTGCCAACTGTCGATCAGTGGAATACAGTTGAAAAGTGTGGAAAAAAAAAGTGCAGGTTGTGTGGATAAAGCATATATTGAAGATTTATGGAAGACTGTCGAAGATTTTTGAAAAATAGTTAGTTAAGATTTTTGTAATAGTTTATTTCAAAGCAGTTATTAGTTAGGAGGCATAGTTCCTATTTTTAGAATCAGTTATTCAGCTCATGGAGCGATGTTATGTATTTAAATGAGATTTTGTAATGAAAAAAGGGTTGGAACCCATGAGAATTCAACATTGTATTTGAGACTTATCTTTTAATAAAATTTTAGAGCCGAAGTTAACCTTTTTTCAGAGATTCCTGTGTTGTCTATATTACAGTTTGTCATTTCCTTTCCTTCATGTGCATGTGTTTCACATTTATTACTTCCATAGTGTTTTCCATTTCATGTTTGAATGAGTTTAGAATAGTTCAGAATCCATACTAATATGCTCTATGCTATTACTTTCAAGCATTCAAAAAATATTTTCCTCTAAATTCAATGTGGATTCATCCTTGTTAGATGCCCTCATTAATGGACTGTTTCTAATTTTACTTTATATCACCAGACAGAAGCATTTTGACTGTAATGAGATTGCTACCTTGCCTTTGGTAAAACCATGCAGCAACACTGTGAATGTTATCTTTATTCTTGACTCCATGCCCAATGTGTACTTGCTTTGTTTCAACCAAAAACAATTTTAAATTTTATTTCTTGTTCATATATCTAGCCTTGTTAAAACAAATATTTGAGAGATCCCTCTCTAGAGGGAGAGAATCCAGCTTTCTTTCCTAAATCTTGGTTTTGTGGTTACCTTGGGGTTTATCCTTTTCACAACTGTGGGTACATTCTGAGTGATAACACCGGCCACATAGGTCTATGTCCTCTCTTGATTTTTATGGTAATATAATATAGGAACTATCTAAAAAAAACTCCGCACTTTAATCATATTGATCCACCACAAATTCATGTTTAATTTATCAAGGATAACAATCATGATTGATAGATCCCAACAATCACACCGCAACATCATGCTTGTTTCACCTTTTATTTCTTTATATATTTTTATTTGCAATTATTTATATATGTTATTATTTATGACTATGGAACACTTTTTAAAATTACATTTATTATATATCTTTTTAAATTTAGGATTTTTAGACATTGATTTCTATCTTTACTTCTAAGAACTATTTATGTGTATCATGGTAATCATAAAGTTGTTAAATTGACATATGGGAACATGGAAATTGTGGCATGGTAGAATGAATGTGTTATGTATTTGTAAATCAATTAGCAAATCAATTATAAATAGTTTCATATATATATATATACAATTATATTGACTTCGTTTTAAAAGTGGCTATATCCAGGAATATATCCATTCTTCACATTTATGGAGACTAAAAAATGGTCATTGATTGTGCCAATAACAAAATCCAAATCAAGGCACCTCATCTCTAACATGAATTAAATTCTATCCGACGACAAATGGAATACTTTACAATATTTACCTTTTCTCATATACACAAAGAACTAAATACAAAAGCGAATCAACTATAAAAAAACACCTTGATGTTGGAGCTTGGGAAAACTGAGATAGACGAAATCAAGGAAGGAACTAGCTCTCTACTGCGATGATGATATTGAATATATGTAATCCTCGCAGAAGGATGCTAATTAGGAAGTGATGCTCCTATTTTGTATTAGGAAGATGTAAAAAAGATAGCCTCTTGTGATGTATGGATGTAAAGCTTTTAATGTTAGTCCTTCTTGGAATATTCATGATCATTCTATATGAATGATTGATATTTTCCATTTGGAAAATATATAAAACTATATTTATATAAAATAAATATGCTATGTACATGTACTTATTTATCTATTGAATATCATCAATGTCTTTTTGTCACATACCCCAAATTGCAAAAACATTTTATGTTTTAGGAGATATTATGTTTTGATTTTATTATAAAGTTTGTAATTATTGACCAAGTGGCGTCAAGGATAATTGTATTTAATTGCTAAATATTTTATGAATTAATAAATAAAAGATGAGACAACAGCTTAAGGAGGTTGTTAAATGAGTGTCTACTGGCCACTTGGTGGAATAGGCTATGTTGAGAGCAGATTAACACTTGGCAACATCCTCAAACTACTTCTAGCTGTTGCAGGAGGCAACTTCCCTATTTTTGTGGTCATGTTCTCCAAGAAAGTGGAACAAGAGCAGGTGGCTCATTAAGTGAAAAACTGACCCAAAAGACCTAGGCATGTTGATAAAAATACCCATTGAATTCAGTTGAGGCTGCTCATTCTTTACTCATGAAATTTCTTAGTGAAATTGGTGCACAAGAAATTCGATGGAGGGGACAGGAAGAAGTGTTTGAGTGGAAAGTGCTAATTTACTGAACTAGTGCAGCTGTTTTGGGCTGAGGTCTTACTGCCATAGGCAGAAGTATTATTGTTGATTACTCTGTAGAGTTGCAGGGGTTTCTAAACCTATTCTCTCACCTAGTGCTTTCAACTAGGTGGACCAGTGGACAGGCTCAAGGGTCCTAAGATTTGCAGTTCAGCTGTCTTCAAGAGTTGGTTGGGAGGAACGAGCTCCTTAGGTTGTTGTCTCCTCTGCTATATTACCGGGTTCTAAATGTAATTTTTATTTTCTTAATGCAAGCATAGAAACTGGGATGTATAAATTTAGAATTTGATGCATCTATATGACTGATTATTTTGTTAGTTAGCTAAATCTTTTATTGTTCCAAGATTGATAAATTCTGTTTATATATGTTTTAGAATAAATGATTTAGGGTTAGTTTAAATTTATTGATGAATAAATTACCTGACTGTATTTTTCCACACCTCTGAAGAGGTAGTACTCTAGTACAGTAGGTGAAATTAAGTTTGATGATCAATTCAAATCAAAATGTGCAAGAATATGATTATTTATTTTTAATCTTTATAGAGTTATTTTAGAAGAAAAAATCCTTTATTTCAGAAGTTTCCTTAGTTAAAATACATCTGTTTAAAACATAAACATAAACTATCATAAAAGAAGGTCTCTTAAAAAACAGTACAAAGTTTGTGTAACTGTGTTCTTTTTAACACAATATTAACCACTATCTTTTAGCTTAACCTATTATAAATACATATATTTATTAACTATTACAGAAAATAGAAAAAATAACGTAAATAGGAGTAACTTATAAACAGTATAATGAAAATATAGTAATCACTTAGGTTTTGCAAATAACAACTAAGTAATTTCACTATTATTGTAAGTAAAACATAAGATATCAAACACGTTAAAGTAAAACAACAACAATGCAAAGTTTTAAATTTAAAATAGAAATACAAACCCTAATTAAGGAAAACTGACAACCAAGTCTTTCCTTCTGTCTTCTTTCCAGAATAGGGTTTTTACAGTTTAATTCATTTCTTCAATAATCAAATTCTTCATTATATAATTATATTATCTATATTATAATTTCCCTAAATCGAATAAATTTTACACAGAAACGGAATTTAGACTGTTTATCTTTTATACACTAAAATAAAATAAACAAAGATTAATTAAATTTTCCAAATCAAATTTACACAGTTGTGCTCCGCTTATAGTGATAAACCCTTTTCCTTCTATTATTTCATAAATAAATCTTAAGCTAAAAAGAAAAACCCAGAAGCTAGTTTTCACATTAAATTTCCACATAAAAACCTCATCTTAACAAAAATCATAATTATGGACTTTTACAAACAGTGAAATCCTTGTTTTATCTTTTATCAAATAATTCACCAGATACAGGTAAATAACCATAAGGTTCTTCAAACTTTCATTAATCTAAGCTTAAACAAACTAAAAATTTACAACACAAAAAGCCACGATGTCCAAGTCTTTCAAAGACTCCTTTTTACACATGTGGGTGCACCCATATTATTGTCAACCGTTACAAATTAAAAACCAAGTGTTTAAAAACTACGAAATCCTAAGAAACTCAAAACAAAACAGTTCTACGGCCACACGGCCTTTACAGACAAAGCTTTGTTCAAACGCAGGTACGTCAAGGAAGCCCAAATCTCTGTGAGACAGTATCATTCCAAACCCCATACATCACCATAGAAGAAACCTCAGGGTAAACTGAGGCTTACCCGGTTGATTGCAAGGTGTAGGAGATAACCCAGTAGCAAACCCTTCTTCTGCACTCTCCTTCGACCCTGTCACAACCACCTGTAGTGAAGGTTCGAGATTCTTCCAACATTTAGTTTTCTTCCTTAAAAATTTAAATGAAATATGTATTATAAAAATGAACAGAACAATGGGGAGAAGAAAAAAATTATTTTTACCTGGAAAATATCACTCTCAGTCGCAAACTCTAGTATCAAACCACCTTTTTTGGAAGCATCTCTCAGCCTGAGACCACTGTGCGATGGAGGGTAACAAAGAAGGGTCTTCACCTCTATAAGCCAAGAAACTACGACAAAAACCCCGATTTTAAAACCTAAAAACTCCATAGTGTAAACCGCGACGACTTAGAGTTTTCAGTTCCAGTTTTTGGGACTCTTACGGAGATAAAAAGATTCGTCGTTTTACTGTGGAGGCCGAACAGGCCGAGATCCTGTCGGCTCTACCTCTCGACAACGAAAAATGACGGAGAAGAAGCGAGAGATTTGGGTTTAGTCCAACTTATAGTTAGGGTTTACACTTACAAAACCCTAACCTTTGAAATCACCACGTGGAATCCACTATCAAACAAATCGCATGGGTTTGGAAAGAGTTTCTCTATAGTCCCGAATGGCACCATTTAACCTGTTTTATAAACAATTGTTAAAATGTTAACCTTATGCTGAGTTTCATCATATTGTATATTTTGCACACAACACATTAATACTTTGACAATTATCCATGTTGAACTTTGCATATATCATTATTCCATTTATGCATATGTTCATTCTTAAATTCATAACAATATCTCTACATAGGCCAATACTGGGTTACGTTAACACCATGTCACACGTTAATAAAATAACATATGTAAATCCTTTCGAAAAAGTAGTAAAGGCTTTGCAATATTTTTTTTGTTTATAGAAATTCATTCTATAAGGTTGCATGTAGGAATAGGATCTTTTACACCGACGATAGCTTAAATATAAGGTTTTATACTATATTCATAGTTTAGTCTAAAGACATAAGTTTGCCTGGATTGTATTTCTAAGTACTTATACCTTTAAGATAAATAAAATATACTTTAGGCAACCTCATGTTCTTAAACCTAGATAAGAAGGTTAAAACATAGACCTAAAATGTTTTGCAATAACACAGCCAATTCAATATTTTTGGAAGAAAACAGGTTTGACATTACCTTCATTACAGAAAGCGTTTTGTTTTGTTTAAACAAATAAGCTAACAATTTACTTTTGCACGTTGAGATAATTAAACTCGATCCTGAAACTGAGAAAAAAACGTTTTACCTGTAAAAAGACCTGTACAAGAATCATTGTTCAACTGCATTAGCTTCAATAAGCTAAGTAAGCCTCATCACAACCAGAAAGTTCCTTTAGTAAGAAAGAAAAACAAACTTAGTACCCTGCACTCAAAATTTAGTAAACAAACAGTTGTTTTCTAGCTCATACTACTTCCGATCTTTACTTACTAATCAATCTTTCAATACTTAATTATGAATGCAGATAGTGAAGTATGCAGTTATAGAGATTAATTAAGGATTTTGTTTCAGTTTCTAGATTAGACCCTTTTAGGGTGTTACTTGTTAGCAGTTAAGTTACTCTCTTTATCGATGATTTTAAACATTGATTGTCGCAAGAAAAAATTTATTTTTTTATGAAAATTTGGGGTATTACACTTTTTTATTGAAATAGACATTTATATAAAATAAATATGGTATAAATATTTAGTTATCTATTGAATATTGTTCATTCAATGTATTGTTTATAACTTACAATAGTTTTCTCAATCCCACAAATCTAAAAATGCAATTTGTAAATATATTTCATATATCTGGCATATATGAAATGTCAGTTTACCTTTTAATACGTATGTGTATGGTTCAATAGTTGTCTCTCATTAATATCCTTCTGTAGCACAGAGATCCAACTCGAGGCACTTATTTCGTCGTTCACAACTCTAAAAAAGAAAATAGAAGAAAATTGAGTAATCTCGTGGTGAACCCAATGTGCATTGAGTCAATCAAACAAAGGAATGCTTCAAATAGTTCTCATTTTCCAGTCATTCAATCCTCTTTGAAACCAATCCCACTAATTTCAAAGGTGTTTTTTCCAAGAGAGTCATGTTGTTCCTTTCCAATAGATAGAAGTTTCGTTCCCTAGTGGGATCTAATCCAATATATAAATAAAAGTCATAGAACTAGTTCAAACGTGAACTCACTTCATAAAGCATTATTCAATCTTCATCAATGATTATTCCGTGACTCAATGTCTTGTAGTCTAAGGATTTTGCCATTTGTCTTGATGAATAAGAATGGTTTCCCACCATTTATACATACCTCACAATTAAGAAATGTCAAAACAAATTTCTCAAATAAATAAACGTGGGTGGGTGGTTAGATAGAAAGATCATAATAGTCGTGGTGTGTATTTCCCATCATTAATTCAGTGGGAATAAAGGAAAAATAAGACTCCTTGTTGATCCTTTTAGTGCATATCAAAGTGATTCATATTAGAACTTGCCCAAGAGACAAGATAGCTTCTTCAAGATTGCTCGTTCAAAGTTGGTGTTCATGACCCTAACCTGGGTTGGGAAAATTTAGCCATTGAGAATGATTGTTAGAGGGAAACCACCACCCCTAGTTGGTATCAATATTGAAAAAATTCTAGACTATAGGTTCTTTCTATAGGAAGCTTCAAAAGCTTTTTGAGTCTACGACCCTTTCACTTTTGTGTCATATTGCAATTTGTTGACACAGTCTATCACATAACATCATCTACTAAGAATGGAGATTATATCAAAATGGGTAACATGTCGCTCAATTAGGTTATTTAGGTGGGGCTTTCTTGCATGCCAGGCTGCAGCTTACCATCATGACGTTTTGGTAACTTTAGGGTTGGACTTGAACTTTCAAATTTCAGGATGGGAAATTTAATCCTCTGACCTGTACCCCTTCGTTAGAGTGGGAAGCACCTCACTTATGTCCTAAACTAGGGGAAGTGGCGTCCAACCACTCACATCAACACCATGGAAGGTGAATCGTGTTGGGATGCATCGAAGATGAGAAGATATGGGTTCAATCAGGTTGAACAATAGGCCTACTAGCTCTCTGGATGTAGAAAAAAATGTATCCTCGTCAATGAAAAAATGAGATTGAAGTAAGGCCTCCTATTAACATGTTAGAAAGAAACACATATTATGGAACCTCGGTCAATATTAGGGGAAAGGTAATATCTTGTTAGAATATCTAGATATGTTCCCATTTTTCAAAGTTGAGAACCAAAATATAATGGGCATGCCATATTCAATACAAAATCCCCATAAAAAATCTTGCTTGGAAACACAAATCTCATTAATTTACATATAGCCTTCCTTAATGGGGATTTTTTTGGGAATTCACCACTCAATTAGATAGTGTTTATTATTCCCTTAGGTACTTGTGTTTTGTAAAGTGGAGTTACGACCTTTAAAGACTTCGTTAAGCTAAGGGATGTCCTTAATTAAGTTGGGAGAGAAGGTAGTCAACATGGTACCTTATATGTGATCACTCCTTCTAGGCAGAAGATGAATTTTGAAAAGCTTTTGGAAATATGTGTGCATATTTATTCATGTGAGGTGAATTTCTTGAGGTATTATTGTTGGATATTGTTCCCTTATATTACACAATGAAAATATTTTGTTCACAACGCCATGAGGGAAGGGTACATATACCACACTAGAAGAAAACTAAGCATGGCGTTTCCTCTTTAGTTTACTTTGTTGTTTTGTTAATCAAAATAATCTCATTTTATCTAGAATATTAGGAGTTGTTGTGTGGTTTATTTCCTTCATCAAACAAACCCTTGAATTTATCTTTGAAGGTGTATCTCTTGTAGAACCCTTCCACTATAGATTTATGCATTAATTTCCAAACAATTTAGGATTTGTGGTAGCATGTTATTTTCATCTCAGTTTGTCTTAGCGACATTGTTAAAACAACCCTCTAAATATAATCTATTGACCCTATTTTCCCAACTTGGAATTTAGGCACTCGCCCGCCTTTTAGCCACCTTCTCAGAGCCTAAAGAAGATGAAGCAAAGGAAAAGTACAAGAAGGACACGATTATATCCAAGAGGATCATAGCAGATTATATCAAGGATGACTTGATTCCTCAAGTTTCATCCAAGAATACGCCTAAGGAGATGTTTGATTCCCTATCGAGAATGTATGAAGGAATAAACATCAACCAAAAGATGCATTTGAGAGCCCAAATCAACAGTACAAAGATGAGCAAGGGTGAATGCATCCAAAAATATTTCACAAGGGTTTATCAATTCAAAGAACAACTAGAAGCAATTGAAGACACGATTGATGCCATAATGACCGCTCTCAATGGTCTTACTAGACCATGGGATTCTTACATCCATACAATTTTTGTAAGGAAGGAAAGCCTACAATTTGAAATCCTATGGGAAGAATGTGTTCAGAAGCTAGAGCAACAAACCGAGAAACAATACTTAGAGATGATGACCATCCTCTAGCTACTCATGCAAGAAGAAGAAAATGAAAACACCATTTCAAGAAGGAAACTCACAAGGAATGTAATCCTCCTAAGAAGTTTCAAAGGAATAAAAAGGGAGATTACAAGCATAAAGGCTTCCCCTCTTATCAATTTTACCATTGTGATAAGATAAGAAACATTGCCATAAATTGTCCAACAAAAAAAGAAGACTATAATAGGAGGAATAACAATATGCTCATTTAGTCGAAGAAGAAGAAGAAGAACCTCCCAAGAAGTTAACAAAGGAAGACATTGAAGAATATATTTTATTGTCTGCTCTCTATGTGTCTGTGACACCTGGAAATGACACATGGCTAATTGATAATGGTGCTTGAAAGCATATGGAAGGTCAGAAGAAGACTCTCTCTTGTCTTGAAGAAAAGGACCCCCCTCATAAAGTTTCACTAGGATATGACTATCAATATTCCATGAAGGGAATAGGAGAATCCACATACAAGCTTGATTCAGGAACCTCGGTGAAGATCAAGGATGTGTTGTATGTGAAAGCTTTAAGAAGAACTTATTTTCTATTTCAGCCTTATATAAGAAATGATGTAGGGTTTCCTTTATAGATGGTGAAGTTCTTATGAGGCCTAAAGGAAAATCTCTAGAAGATGCATTTGTCATTGGGACAAAAGAAGTTGTCCTGTAGAAATTGAAAGGTCACTCAGAAGCATCCTTGATTCATGATACTACAATTCCATGTGAACTATGACATATAAGGCTTATTCACAAAAACTACAAAGCCTTACCACATGTGAGCAAGGTAGTAACAAGTTTACCATATCTAAAGATTGATCGTGAAGGACTATGTAAAGGATGTGAGAAATGAAAGAACATAAAGAATCTGTTTCCAAAAAGTGACACCAAGAAATAAGGAATACTGGAACTTGTTCACTCAGATGGATGCAGTCCAATGCCCCCAACATATTTAAGTGGGTATGTATATTATGTAACATTCATTAATGATTACTCTTGTAATACTTGGGTTTACTTTTTGAAATCAAAGATAAAGTGTTTGGAAAGTTCAAGGAATTCAAAGCCTTGGTAGAAAATATTTCAGAAAGAAAGACCAAGACACTCAGGATAGATAATGGAGGAAAGTATATTTCAAATGAATTTTGAAACTTTTGCAAAGATGTCGGGATTACGAGGGAACTTACCACTCCCTATAATCCATAACACAATGGTGTTGCTAAAAGGATGATCCGAACCATTATGGAAGCAGTGAAGACTATGATCCATGATCAAGATCTTCCTATGCACTTAAGGGCTGAAGCAACAAGGAAAATAGTATATGTCCAAAACAGAATATCCCATAGTGCAATTTGGTTCAAAACCCCCTAAGAGATGTTCAAATGCAATAAACCATAAGTAAGTCACCTCAAGATATTTGGTTGTCCAGTGTTTGTTCATATTCCAAAAGAGAAAAGAACCAAGTTGGATCCTTCCAGAAAGAAAGTAATATTTGTTGAATACTGTGAGGTCTCCAAGTCCTTTAGAATTTATATACCGGGTTACCACCATGTAAATTAACAGGGATGTAACCTTTGATGAATATGCATCTCTCAAGACACCGAGAAAGTGCCAATTTGAAGAAACATATGAAGAAGTTGTAGCTCCTAAAGTTGCAGAACCGATGAAAGAAGTTGCACCTTCTCCTAATGATGAGATTCTGGAAGAACATGATATGTTGGAGTCCCAAGAACCTCCCCACATGAATATTTCCTAAAAGAGAAGGCCATCTTGGGATCGTTATATTATTCAAGAAGCAGAAAGGCATGGCGATCTAAGAGGATCCTCGAGACAAAGCAAGAATCCAAAGCCATTTTCTAGCTATGTGGCTTTCATGTGTGATCTTGTAGACAAAGAACCTACTTGTTTTGAAATAGATATTCAAAAGAGAGGATGGGTAGAATACCAATTCATAATGAAGAATGATGTGTGGGAATTAGTTCGCAAACCAAAAGGAAAAAGTGTGGTATCTTCCAAATGGATATACAAGATAAAACATACAGTTGATGGAAGTATTGAGAAATTCAAAGCCATATTTGTGGCCTGTGGATTCTCCCAAAAGGAAGGAATTGATTATGAAGAGACTTTTATTCCTGTAGCAAGTTACACTTTTAATAGAACCCTCATAGCACTTGCAGCCAAGACAAAATGGAAGTTACACTATATGGATGTGAAACCTTTCTAACTGGTGTTATTGAAGAAGAAGTGTACATATAACAACCACAAGGCTTTAAAGTTGAAGATAGAAAGACACATGTTTGTAAGTTGAAGAAGGCTCTATATGGGTTGAAGAAAGCTCCAAGAGCTTGGTATGGAAGAATCGATAGTTTTCTAACAAGCTTGGGCCTTACCAAAAGTAAGGTTGATGCTAACCTTTAGTTCAAGGTTATGGATGATGAACATGTCATATTATTGTTGTACGTGGATGATTTATTCCTGACAAGTAATGATAATCAAATATCACAGTGTAAGAAGAAGCTCTTTGGAGAATTTGAGATGAAAGACCTTGGCTTGATGCATTATTTTATAGGTCTTGAAATACGACAGAGCCCAGAAGAGATCTTCCTTAACCAAGGGAAGTATGCAGTAGAAATCCTGAAAATGCTTGATATGTTGGAATGTAAAGCCATGGCCACACCCATGTATACAAATTTGAAGTTTTTGGATGATGCTTCGTCAAAGTTAGTTGTTGCAACACTATACAGACATATTATTGGTTCATTGATGTATTTGACGAATACCTGACCAAATATATAGTTTGTTGTGAACACCTTGAGTCAATATCTGGTTGAATCTAGACATGTCCACCTGGTAGCTGCAAGGCATGTGATGAGGTAATTAAAAGGTACGGTATACTATGGTCTTAGTCATACTATAAATCATGACTTCAGACTGTACGATTATACATATTTATATTGGGCAGCAAGTGTCTCGGACAGAAAGAGCACTTCAGGTGGATGTTTCAATCTAGGGTCAACAACGATCTCATGGATAAGAAGGAAGGAGTCTAGTGTTGCTCTCATCACTGCAGAAGTGGAATATATTACAGCTTGTTTCGCCAGTTGTGAATCCATATGGCTTTGGAAATTGTTACCAGGTCTATTCAATCTGGATATGTATTCCGCCATGATTCTATGTGATAACCAAAGCTGTATGAAGATTATAGAAAAACCCGTGTTCCATGATAAGATGAAGTACATAGAAATCCAATATTTCTACATTCATGATATGGTGAAAAATGGAGCTATAAAGCTCCAGTATGTGAGCACAAATGAGCAGGTTGCATATGTATTGACTAATCCTCCGTCTCATGTGAAGTTTGAACACTTCCGAGACAAACTGGGTGTTGTTCATAAGGACTTCCCTCAACAGGAGGAGGAGTATTGATGATACTATGGTATTCTGATCATAGCAGGTAGCTTAGTTGGGATTGATCAGCCGTAGACTTGATCCTATAATTCCGAAAGGAAGGATCGTCTTAAATGTTGATCTTGAGAATTGATCCTGTAATTACAAAAGGAAGGATCGTCTAAGATGTTAGTTGATGGACTTGATCCTGTAATTCCAATACAAAGGATTGAATAAGATGTTGATTGGTGGAATTGATCTCGTAATTCCAAAAGGAAGGATTGTATAAAAATGTTGGGTGGTGATCCTGCAATTCCAAAAGGAAGGATAATCTATGTTGGACTTGATCCCCTAATTCTGAAAGGAAGGATCACCCTGTGTATGTATGTGTTAGTTGTGATCAATATTGGTGTATCCGTAAAGAATTGATCTCGTAATGACGAAAGGAAGTATCATTTAAGTACCACAGATGTGTTGTCCATGATCCCAGAATTCTGAAAGGAAAGGATCACCTATGTTGTCCATGATCCCATAATTCCAAAATGAAGGATCATGTTGGTTGTTGACACACTTGCCTCATTTTGTTTCCATATATGATGTTGCTGCAACCTTGAGCTATTGATGATAATGTTGTTATACCTGTGACATATTGTTGTTGATGTTATTCCTTCTTTATGTTGATAAGCCATCCTCGTGATACCTTTGTTGATGTTATTGCAGCTTTATGATGATGATCCAACCTCATGTTGTCATTGTTGTTGATGTATTAGTTTTTATACTGAACATGTCGATCTTGATATTTTAGCTCTGTACTGAAGATGATGATAATGATGTTCCAACAGTTTTATGCTAATGCAGATGATGATGATGTTATAACAGTTCTATGTTGATGGAGATGATGATGTTGTTCCAGTAGTTCCATGCTATAGATGATGATGCTTCGACTCCATGTTGCAGATGATGATGTTCCAGTTCCATGTTGCAGATGATGATGCTCCAACTCCATGTTGCAGATGATAATGCTCCAGTTCCATGATGTAGATGATGATGCTTCAAATCCATGTTGTAGATGACGATGCTCCATCTCTATGCTGCAGATGATGATGCTCCAGCTACGTGATGTAGATGATGATGTTGTTCAAAAATTTCGATGATCTTTAGATGTACCAAACAATGTTCCAAAATATGTTGTTGAGGATGCCTCCTCCTCCCTCCTTCTAATGATGTTGTTTAGAACCACACCAATTGTTTTTCTATTCAGTAGAATACCCTTCTTGTTAAGGGGGAGTGTTGAAATAATGTAACTTCAAAGAATATTCTACTTGTACTTTACATAATTATTATTATTCTTCCTTCGAGAGATGTCATTAATGTAAAAGGTGATGTAAAAGTCATGAGGTAAATCATTCATTGTAAGTCGGATCAATAGTACACATGAGAGATTAATGTAAATATTACTTTGAGTTTTCCTAAGTATTTCGGCCCTGTCGGTTTGATACGTTAGCCTAGTTGGGTTAAAAGTTCAGTCAAGTGAATTATATAAATAGGGAGGTGCCCTCCTTTGTTTTTTACACACACACTCACTCATGTGTTGCGCAAGAGAGAGAAAGAGGAAGGACATAGGAGGAGGAGAGGTGTATTTGGTGTTTTGGCTCTTATGCTAGGGTTTGGTCTCTCTCTCATATGAGACCTTGTTCTTTTGGCATTGCATTCTGGTAATCTATATTAATGAAGTTTTTCTTGGTTTTTCCCTTTTGGGTTTCTCAGGATAAATTGTTGGGTACCTTGTGATTGTGTTTCTTTCAAAGATCCTCTTTATGTTGTTATTGTGAAAATGTTTTAAATGCTCATGAAGTTAGGACTTAAGATATAACATCATATAAAACTTAAAACTTTAACCCCATCCAAGATTTCTCTTTGGGCCCTAGCTTCATGGGCTTCAAACTCTTCAAGTTCACCCTTATTTGTTGGTTTGATCATTTTAGAGTTTGAAAATTCCAAGTTTTCCAATATTTCAATATAACAATAATTCTTACTTTCCATGGGATATAGTTGGATATACCATCCAACCTATCCTCAAATCGTATGCTCATGATTGGAAAACAACTTACAATAACAATAACATAAAGACTACCACAACACTTCTTCTAGACTTCTTTATTGTGAAACACAAGCTTGCTTAATAATTCAATATCGCTCTGATACCATGAATAAAAACTGACATAAGCATAATGATTTCTCACATGTGCATTATGTCAAAAACTTTGAATGTCTAGAGTTTTAATTAAAATTTGCTCTTAAACTTTAAAATTAAAAGCACAAACCCAAATACACTTCTCAAACACTGAAGATGAATAAAACACATTGTACATAGATGTTTTGGTCAAATGATCGAGCAAAACCCCAACTTGGGGGAAACCCCCAAGAATAATTTCTCATCAAAGAAGAGTACTCAAAAAAATTTCATCACGAGAAAATTATTTCTTCAACCCTCACTAACAAAATTTCACTAAACTTAACAGCAACAAACTACCTTGAACAACATGCCAATTAACAGTTGTACGACCTGCTCACACGTGTTGTACAGCCTATACTTTATATTGTACTTTTTTTTCCTCGATTTTCAGGCCACACATGCTAGAAATCACCCTACTATACGGTACTGTCAGTCAGCATTAAATGCTACAACACAACCTTAGGATTTGTTCCCACATGTGTTGTTGTACAACATTGTCAAACTGTTGTACAATCACCTTTTGGATTCCTTGGAAAATGCGCTACTGCTCCTCTTCTTGGAAATTGTGCCACTTTCACTAGGGTATCTCCTCTTTCTTCTTCACATTCTTCTTCTTCCTCTTTGGTGGTGAGTGTTTACTCAATGTGCTTTCTCTTTTTTTTATACTTCAAATTTGTAAGTACCTTCCTTAACTATCCTAATATAGGGTTGATAATTAATTACAAATCAAAGGTCATCATTAAAACCCACTTTTAATAATTAAATACATTAATTATTAAATACATCATTTAAATGACCCACTTTATAAAGTACAAAACATAAACACTTTATTTATATAAAAAGTCACCTTTTTATATAAATATACAAAGAACAAAGGCTTTATAAGTCATTCTCATCACACTAACACTAAAAATATGAGAAATGGCCTCTAGAGTTGTCATTTTCCAACAATTGCATGTAACAACAATGAGAAGGAACAACAATGAGAAGGAACATAGACGTAGAAAAAAAAAAGTTAAAATGACAACAAAGAATAATTGGGAGAGGGACTAAAATCCTGGTTAGACCTTGAAAATGGAGATAATGACAAGAAAATATCTAATATGATAGCTACCCATGATATATATTCTCTGTAGGAAATATCAGATTCTAGGAAAAGATAAAACCAATGATGAGGCTATATACAAGCTAGAACAATAAAAAAATGGTGTAGCTATCTACAACCTATTCTAGAATTAAAGAAATTGTACATAATATACAAACCTTAATGTATATTCAAAGGTGAAAACAATTAACACTTCCTCACCTCAATCTTACATTCAAAGAACAAAGCTCACACATAGATCAAATATCAATACACTAATGTTTATATGGTTAAAAATTAAATCCATCAAAGTGGGAAATAATGCACGAGCATTTGAGACAATATAATAATGCAAAAAAACAATAAATTACATGAAACTCTCTCATAATCGATCTTGGGACCTGTCTAGAAATACCTATTTTTCAAACAACATCAAAAATGCCATAAAAAAAGAAGATGGTGGTATCTCCATAAAGGTGAAAATGAAGATAAAGGGAAACCTCCAAAGCCACGATGAGGACAAAAGAATGCTAAAGGTAAGGGAGAAAGGGATGACATTACTTATACTCCCATTTCAACAGTATTACAAGGTTGTGCACTTATACAACAACAGAAAGGTAAACACACACTCTAGAGAAAGAAGGAAGCGATAAAGGATTTTGGACATGTCTTCTAATCACTCAGTGAGAGAAATATAATATAACCATTTTGTCAATGACGTGGGATTCTGTACGGTGGGGGAAGGTGGTTTCCACCTAGTCCACCAGGGATCAAGTCTCATCGAGACATGGCCCGCTGTGATAAGGCTCGAAGGGTAGACGCCCCCTGGATAGACTACCGCCCTTGGACGGGATTGGAGTCCGGGACGTCTTGGCCCTTGCTCAGTCACAAGTTTCTGGTATATCTAGCTTGCAGGTTGTTGGATATACTTGGGGTTTATAGTGGCAGCCGACGGCTTTGAACCTGGGTCTCGTCCATGTAATCCCGACGAGTTACCGATTTCCCTAACCTAAAAAAAAATATAACCATTTTTTTAAAAACCGGTCCGATCGAAATTGGAACCGACCGAGTTGAACGACCAAACCATCTCCAACTCCGAACCTGTAGAAAACTTGGCTCGGGGACCGATTCAATATGGAACTGACCAACCCAATGCCTAACCCGCTTAGTTCGGTACCGAACCGGTCCAAATTGACCGAGTTTTGTAGAATGAGCCGCTATTGATATAATATTTCGTGAGGGTTTTTGGAACAATTATTTTATTGATGCATACTCTTTCACACACAAGTATGTTACATAGGGATATGGAAATCCTCTCTTCATTATACTTGTTGTCTGAAATTCATTACGTTTGGGAATTTGATAAGAACTAATACATTATCTATCAAATGGGTTCTAAAAACATTCATGATTTAAATTCAATGGCTCGTGTTATATGTTTTCAATTATAATGAACAATTATATTTTTTCATTAAAATTGAATTTTTTTAATGTATTTTTGAAATGTGTTTTTAATTATAAGCATCAATTATATTTTTTCTTAAAATTGATTTTTTTTTTTTTATGTATTTTTGAATGGTCCTCGTCATTGAAATCAAATCTCTTTGGTTTATTACCCGTTTCGATTTCGGTCCAAGTTTACCTTCGTTTGGTTAGACTCCCAATTCCAAGTTTTAAAACATTGAATATAACAATACTTAATAATGTAAAAAATTGCACCCTAAGCAAAAAATTTCTCATGTAGAGTTAAACTTTCAGCTTATTGGAAGCCTAATAACCATGTAAAATAGTGGGAAGCTTCACTTTACACGTTTGACTTTTGAGACAAGGTCTGTTTGCTTCAACTAGAACTCCAAGATGACCTAATCAAAGTTGCAACAAAATATTTCTTTGGATCAGATTGAATTTATCTTCAAGAAGTGCTTTAGTTCTGTTGAAATAATGTAACTTCGAAGAATATTATACTTGTACTTTACATTATTATTATTCCTCCTTCGGGAGATGTCACTAATGTAAAAGGCCATGTAAAATTCATGAGGTAAACCCTCCGTGGTAAGTTAGGTCAATAGTACCCATAATAGAATAATATTTATTATTGTGAGTTTGCGTAGGTAGGTCGACCTTGTTAGTTGGATAGGTCGGTCCAATTGGGGTAAAATGTCAGTTGGGAAATCAATATAAATTGGTATGCACCCTCCTTCATTTATATACACTCACTCACTCACTCACGTATTGTGCAAGAGAGAGAAAGAAGGAAGGACAGAGAAGGAGGAGGAAAAGTGTCTTTAGTGTTTTGGCTCTTATGCTTGGGGTTTGGTCTCTCTCTCTCTCTCTCTCTCTCTCTCTCTTATGAGACCATGTTCTTTTGTCATTGCATTATGGTAATATATATTGAGGAATTTTTTATGGGTTTTTCCCTTTTGGGTTTCCTAGGGTAAATTGTTGTGTACCTTGTGATTGTGTTTCTTTTAGTGATCCTATTTATGATATTATTTTGAAAATGTATTAAATGCTTATGAAGTTAGGACTTAAGCTATAGAAACATAAAAAAACTTAACATGGTATCATAGCTAGCTTGAAAAGAGCAACTTTCATTAGGTAAATCTCTCTCTCCTTCTCTGGAGAAGAAAATTAGGGTTTTCTACTAAAGATGATTTTTTGGGTGCAAGTGACATAGGGAAGTGTGCCCCTACTAGGCACATCTTTTGGCAGTAAGATCGAAGTTTTTCAGTGGGAATATCCTTTGGAAAGTCAAGCCCTAGTTTGGCTTGGAACCAAAAAACCATAAATCCAAAACCAGAACCATAAACTGCAGTCTAGAATCTTACAGTCCAGTTTCAAGGGTTAGAATTTCGATTCTTCAGAAACTGATTGTACATGGATGCTTTCCTCAGTCAAGTGCATCTTTTGGTAAGTATAGCTTTCATTTCTAATAAATTTCATTTTTTGTCATTTTTTGTTCTCCGATATGTGATGTCTCCAAGCACTAAGCTTGATGACATGTTGGAAGGCATAGAAAATTTTCGTGCTTGGAAATACATAATATGGCTCATTCTAGAAGAGAACGATCTTGCAAAGTTTATCAAGGAAGTTGTGACAGAGCCCAAAGAAGCTGAAGCAAAGAAAAAGTACAAGAAAGACATGATTAGAGTTAAGAGGATCATAGCAGATCCTATCAGGGATCACTTGATTCCTCAAGTGTCCTCCAAGGATACACCTAAGGAGGTGTTTGGTGCCCTATCAAGAATGTATGAAGGAAGAAACATCAACCAAAAGATGAATTTGAGATACCAACTCAAAAGTACAAAGATGAGCAAGGGTGAATCTATCCAAGAATACTTCACAAGTGTTTTTGAATTCAAAGAACCACTAGAAGCAATTGAAGACAAGATTGATGAATATGAACTAGTAATGAAAACTCTCAATGGTCTTACTAGACCATGGAAATGCTACATCCAAGAAATTTGTGCAAGGAAGGAAAGCATACAATTTGATATCCTATGCGAAGAATGTGTTCAAAAGGAAGCTAGAGTAGCAAACCGAGAAGCACTACTCAGAGATGATGACCATCCTCTAGCTAACCATACTAGAATAATAAAAGGAAAACATGCCATTTCAAAAAGGAAACTCATAAGGGGTCTTATCCTCCTAAGAAGTTTCAAAAGGGAAAAAAAGGGAGATTACAAGTAGAAGGATTTCTCCTCTTATCAATGTTACCATTGTGTTAAGATAAGACACATTGCCAGAAATTGTGCAACAAGAAAAGAAGAATATAAGAGGAAGAATAACAAAAGACATCATGCTCATTTAGCCGAAGAAAAAGACAAAAAATAATAACCTCCCAGGAAATTAGCAAAAGAAGAAGTTGAAGAACATGTCTTATAGATGGTGAAGTTCTTATGTGGCCTAGACGAAAATAATAGAAGATGCATATGTCATTGGGTCAGAAGAAGGTGGCTTGTAAGGTCACTCAAAAGTGGTATTGATTCATGATACTGCAAGTCCATGTGAACTATGGCATAGAAGGCTTGCTCACATAAACTACAAATCCTTATCACATGTGAGAAAGGTAGTCACATGTATACCATATCTAAAGATTGATCATGAAGGAGTATGTAAAGGATGTGTGAAAGGAAAGAACATAAAGAATCCATTTCCAAAGAGTGGCACCAAGTAAGAAGGAATATTGGAACTTATTCACTCCAATGTATGTGGTCCAATGCCTCAACATCTTTAAGTGGATATGTATGTTATGTAACATTCATTGATGATTACTCTCATAATACTTGGGTCTACTTTTTGAAATCAAAAGATAAAGTGTTTGGAAAGTTCAAGGAATTTAAAGCCTTGGTAGAGAATATTTCAGAAAGAAAGATCAAAACAATCAGGTCAGGTAATGGAGGAGAGTATACTTCAAATGAATTTTTAAACTCCTACAAATATGTTAGTATTAAGAGGGAACTTACCACTCCCTACACTCCACAACATAATGGTGTTGTTGAAAGGAAGAACCAAACCATTATGGAAGCAGTGAAGACTATGATCCATAATCAATATCTTCCTATGCACTTATGGGTTGAAGCTATAAGGACAATAGTACATGTCCAAAACATAATATATCATAGTGCACTTCGTTTCAAAACCCCTGAAGAGATGTTTACGTGCAAGAAACCATAAGTAAGTCACCTCAAGATATTTGGTTGTCCAGTGTTTGTTCATATTCCAAAAGAGAAAAGAACCAAGTTGGATCCTTCTAGAAAGAAAGGAATATTTGTTGGGTATTGTGAGGTCTTTAAGGCCTTCAAAATATATATACCAAGTTACTATCATATGTAAATTAGTAGGGTGTAACCTTTGATGAATATATAGATCTCAAGAAATCGATAAATTCCAAACTTGAAGAAACATATGAAGAAGTTTTAGCTCCCATTGCTGCATAACCAATGAAAGAAGTTGCACCTTCTCTTGATGATGAGATTCTAGAAGAACATGCTATGTTGGAGCCCCAAGATCCTCCCCACATGAATATCTACCAAAAGAGAAATCCAACCTGGGATCTTGATATTATTCAAGGAGCATAAAGGTATGGTGCTCCAGAAGGCTCCTTAAGGCAGAGCCAGAGGCCAAAGCCATTTTCGAGTTATGTGGTTTCGATGTGTAATCTTGTAGACAAAGAACTTACTTGTTTTGAAGTAGTTGTTCAAAAGAGTGAATGGGTAGAAGCCATGATGGAAGAATACCAATCCATAATGAAGGATGATGTGTGCGAAGTAGTTGCCAAAACAAAAGGTAAAAGTGTGGTATCTTCCAAATGGATCTACAAGATAAAACCTAAAGCCGATGGAAGTATTGAGAAATAAAAAGCCATATTTGTGGCCCGTGGATTCTCTTAAAAGGAAGGAATTGCTTATGAAGAGACATTTTCTCCTATAGCAAGGTACACTTCTATTAGAACCATTATGGCACTTGTATCCAAGACGAAACAAAAGTTACACTAGATGGATGTGAAAACATCCTTCCTAAATGGTGTTATTGAAGAAGTGTACATAGAACAACCAAAAGGTTTTGAAGTTGAAGAAAGAAGGACACATGTCTGTAAGCTGAAGAAGGCTATGTATGGATTGAAGCAAGCTCCAAGGGCTTGGTATGGAATAATTGATAGTTTTCTTACGAGCTTGGGATTTACCAAAAGTAAGGTTGATCCTAACCTTTACTTCAAGGTTATGGATGATGAACCTGTCATATTGTTAATGTAAGTGGATGATTTATTCCTAACAGTAATGTGAAGCAAATATTAGATTGTAAGAAGAAGATCCCTGCAAAATTTGAGATGAAAGACCTTGGCTTGATGCATTATTTTCTAGGTCTTGAAGAATGGCAGATCCCAGAAGGAATATTCATCAATCAAGGGAAGTATGCAATTGAAATCCTAAAAAAAGGTTTGCCATGTTGGAATATAAATCCATGGCCACACCCATGGATACACACTTGAAGTTGTTGGCTGATGCTTCATTAGAATTAGTGGTTGTGACACTATATTGGCATATTATTGGTTCATTGATGTATCTGATGAATACCTGACTAAATATATCCTTTATGGTGAACCCATGAGTCAGTATCTGGTTGATCCCAGACATGTTCACTTGGTAGCTGCAAAGCATGTAAGGAGGTACCATAAAGGTATGGTAGACCATGATCTCAGTTATACTAGAGATCATGACTTCAGATTGTATGGTTATACAGTTTCAGATTGGGTAAGAAGTGTCTCAGATAGAAAGAGAACTTCAAGAGGATGCTTCAGTTTGGAGTCAACCATGATCTCATGGATAAGCACGAAGCAATCCAATGTTTCTCTTAGAAATGCAAAAGCAGAATATATTGCAGCTTGTTCAGCTAGTTGTGAAGCCATATGGCTTAAGAAGTTGTTATCAGATCTATTCGATCTAGAGATGGATGCCACTATTATTCTATGTGATAACCAAAGCTGCATGATGATGACACATAACCTTGTGTTCCCTGATAAAAGGAAGCACATAAAAATATGGTACTTCTACATTCATGACATGGTGCAGAAGGGAGTTATAAAGCTTCAATATGTGAGCACATATGAGCATGTTGCAAATGTGGTGACTAAGACTTTGTCTCATGTGAAGTTTGAACAATTTCGAGACAAGATAGGTGTTGTTCATAAGGACTTCCCTCGAAAGGAGGAGTAGTATTGATGATACTATGGTATCTTGATCACGATAGGTAGCTCAGTTGGGATTGATCATCCTTAGACTTGATCCCGTAATTTAGAAAGGAAGGATCGTCTTAAATGTTGATCTTGTTAGACATTATCCCATAATTACAAAAGGAAGGATCATCTTATATTTTGATCTATAGACTTAATCCCATAGTTCCAAAAGGAAGGATCGTCTTAGATTTTGGTTGGTTGATAGACTTGATAGAAATATAATATAACCATTTTTTTTAGAACCGGTCCAATCGGAATTGGAACCGAGTGGGTTGAATGACCAAACCATCTCCAACTCCGAACTGGTAGAAAACTTGGCTCGGGGACTGATTCAGTATTGAACTGACCAACCCAATGCCTAAACCGCTTAGTTCGGTACCGAACCGGTCCAAATCGACTGAGTTTTGTAGATTGAGCCGCTATTGATATAATATTTCATGAGGGTTTTTGGAACAATTGTTTTATTGATGCATACTCTTTCACACACACGTATGTTACATAGGGATATGGAAAGGATTACCAGCTTGATTGGGCACTTGGAAATCCTCGTCTTCATTAGACTTGTTGTATGAAATTCGTTACGTCTGGGAATTTGATAAGAAGTAATACATTATCTATCCAATGGGTTCTAAAAACATTTTATTGATCACAAAATTCCATAGCCTGGATTTCTCTGAGTTTCCCATACAACAATATGTACTTCGACCTCCTCCCGCTATACTCATTACCCATGATATACAAATAAACATATCATTACAGATATTATTATTACCTGCGATATATGCATAGGGATATGGGAATTGGGATATGCACACAAGTTTGTAGTCTTGTACAAGACTCATGATTTAAATTCAATGACTTGTGTCCTATGTTTTCAATTATAAGGAACAATTATATTTTTTCATTAAAATTGAATTTTTTTAATGTATTTTTGAAGTGTGTTTTCAATTATAAGGATCAATTATATTTTTTTTAAATCAATCTTTTTTTATTATGTATTTTTTAATGGTCCTAGTCATTGAAATCAAACCTCTTTGGTTTATTACCCATTCTGATTTCAGTCCGAGTTTACCTTCGATTGGTTAGACTCCCAATTCCAAGTTTTAAAACATTGAATATAACAATACCTATTAATGTAAAAAATTGCACCCTAAGCAAAATTTTTCTCATGTAGAGTTAAAATTTCAGCTTATTGGAAGCCTAATAACCACGTAAAATAGTGGGAAGCTTCACTTTACAGGTTTGAATTTTGAGACAAGGTCTGTTTGCTTCAACTAGAACTCCAAGATGACCTAATCAGAGTTGCAACAAAATATTTCTTCGGATCAGATTGACTTTATCTTCAAGAAGTGCTTTAGTTCCGTTGAAATAATGTAACTTCGAAGAATATTATACTTGTACTTTACATTATTATTATTCCTCCTTAGGGAGATGTCACTAATGTAAAAGGTCATGTAAAATTCATGAGGTAAACCCTCCGTTGTAAGTCAGGTCAATAGTACCCATAATAGAATAATATTTATTATTGTGAGTTTACGTAGGTAGGTTGACCCTGTTAGTTGGATAGGTCGGTCTAGTTAGGGTAAAATGTCACTTGGGAAATCAATATAAATTGGTATGCGCCCTCCTTCATTTATATACACTCACTCACTCACTCACGTATTGTGTAAGAGAGAGAAAGAAGGAAGGACAGAGAAGGAGGAGGAAGAGTGTCTTTAGTGTTTTGGCTCTTATGCTTGGGGTTTGGTCTCTCTCTCTCTCTCTCTCTCTCTCTCTCTCTCTCTCTCTCTCTCTCTCTCTTATGAGACCATGTTCTTTTGTCATTGCATTATGGTAATATATATTGAGGAATTTTTTATGGGTTTTTCCCTTTTGGGTTTCCTAGGGTAAATTGTTGTGTACCTTGTGATTGTGTTTCTTCTAGTGATCTTATTTATGCTATTATTTTGAAAATGTATTAAATGCTTATGAAGTTAGGACTTAAGCTATAGAAACATAAAAAAACTTAACATGGTATCATAGCTAGCTTGAAAAGAGCAACTTTCATTAGTTAAATCTCTCTCTCCTTCTCTGGAGAAGAAAATTAGGGTTTTCTACTAAAGATGATTTTTTGGGTGCAAGTGACATAGGGAAGTGTGCCCCTACTAGGCACATCTTTTGGCTGCAAGATTGAAGTTTTTCATTGGGAATATCCTTTGGAAAGTCAAGCCCTAGTTTGGCTTGGAACCAGAAAACCATAAATCAAAAACCAGAACCATAAATTGCAGTCTAGAATCTTGCAGTCCAGTTTCAAGGGTTAGAATTTTAATTCTTCAGAAACAGATTGTACTAGGATGCTTTCCTCAGTCAAGCGCATCTTTTGGTATGTATAGCTTTCATTTCTAATAAATTTCATTTTTTGATCTCCGATATGTGATGTCTCCAAGCACTAAGCTTGATGACAAGTTGGAAGGCATAGAAAATTTTCGTGCTTGGAAATACATAATATGGCTCATTCTAGAAGATAATGATCTTGCAAAGTTTATCAAGGAAGTTGTGACAAAGCCCAAAGAAGATGAAGCAAAGAAAAAGTACAAGAATGACATGATTAGAGTTAAGAGGATCATGGCAGATCTTATCAAGGATCACTTGATTCCTCAAGTGTCCTCCAAGGATACACCTAAGGAGGTGTTTGGTGCCCTATCAAGAATGTATGAAGGAAGAAACATCAACCAAAAGATGAATTTGAGATACCATCTCAAAAGTACAAATATGAGCAAGGGTGAATCTATCCAAGAATACTTCACAAGTGTTTCTGAATTCAAAGAACAACTAGAAGCAATTGAAGACAAGATTGATGAATACGAACTAGTAATGACGACTCTCAATGGTCTTACTAGACCATGGGAATGCTACATCCAAGAAATTTGTGCAAGGAAGGAAATCATACAATTTGATATCCTATGCGAATAATGTGTTCAAAAGGAAGCTAGAGTAGCAAACCGAGAAGCACTACTCAGAGATGATGACCATCCTCTAGCTAACCATACTAGAATAAGAAAAGGAAAACATGCCATTTCAAAAAGGAAACTCATAAGGGGTCTTATCCTCCTAAGAAGTTTCAAAAGAAAAAAAAGAGAGATTACAAGTAGAAGGATTTCTCCTCTTATCAATGTTACCATTATGTTAAGATAAGACACATTGCCAGAAATTGTGCAACAAGAAAAGAAGAATATAAGAGGAAGAATAACAAAAGACATCATGCTCATTTAGCCGAAGAAAAAGACAAAAAATAATAACCTCCCAGGAAATTAGCAAAAGAAGAAGTTGAAGAACATGTCTTATAGATGGTGAAGTTCTTATGTGGCCTAGAGGAAAATAATAGAAGATGCATATGTCATTGGACCAGAAGAAGGTGGCTTGTAAGGTCACTCAGAAGTGGTATTGATTCATGATACTGCAAGTCCATGTGAACTATGGCATAGAAGGCTTGCTCACATAAACTACAAATCCTTATCACATGTGAGAAAGGTAGTCACAGGTATACCATATCTAAAGATTGATCATGAAGGGGTATGTAAAGGATGTGTGAAAGGAAAGAACATAAAGAATCCATTTCCAAAGAGTGGCACCAAGTAAGAAGGAATATTGGAACTTACTCACTCCAATGTATGTGGTCCAATGCCCTCAACATATTTAAGTGGGTATGTATGTTATGTAACATTCATTGATGATTACTCTCATAATACTTGGGTATACTTTTTGAAATCAAAAGATAAAGTGTTTGGAAAGTTCAAGAAATTTAAAGCCTTGGTAGAGAGTATTTCAAAAAGAAAGATCAAAACAATCAGGTCAAGTAATGGAGGATAGTATACTTCAAATTAATTTTGAAACTCCTACAAATATGTTAGTATTAAGAGGGAACTTACCACTCCCTACACTCCACAACATAATGGTGTTGTTGAAAGGAAGAACCAAACCATTATGGAAGCAGTGAAGACTATGATCCATAATCAATATCTTCCTATGCACTTATGGGTTGAAGCTGTAAGGACAATAGTATATGTCCAAAACGTAATATATCATAGTGCACTTGGTTTCAAAACCCTTGAAGAGATGTTCACGTGCAAGAAACCATAAGTAAGTCACCTCAAGATATTTGGTTGTCCAGTGTTTGTTCATATTCCAAAAGAGAAAAGAACCGAGTTGGATCCTTCCAGAAAGAAAGGAATATTTGTTGGGTATTGTGAGCTCTCTAAGGCCTTCAAAATATATATACCAAGTTACTATCATACGGAAATTAGCAGGTTGTAACCTTTGATGAATATATAGATCTCAAGAAATTGATAAATTCCAAACTTGAAGAAACATATGAAGAAGTTTTAGCTCCCGTTGCTGCATAACCAATGAAAGAAGTTGCACCTTCTCTTGATGATGAGATTCTAGAAGAACATGCTATGTTGGAGCCCCAAGAACCTCACCACATGAATATCTCCTAGAAGATAAATCCAACCTGGGATCATGATATTATTCAAGAAGCAGAAAGGTATGGTGCTCTAGAAGGCTCCTTAAGGCAGAGCAAGAGGCCAAAGCCATTTTCGAGTTATGTGGTTTCGATTTGTGATCTTGTAGACAAAGAACTTACTTGTTTTGAAGCAGTTGTTCAAAAGAGTGAATGGGTAGAAGCCATGATGGAAGAATACCAATCCATAATGAAGGATGATGTGTGCGAAGTAGTTTCCAAAACAAAAGGTAAAAGTGTGGTATCTTCCAAATGGATCTACAAGATAAAACATAAAGCCAATGGAAGTATTGAGAAATACAAAGCCATATTTGTGGCCCGTGGATTCTCTCAAAATGAAGGAATTGATTATGAAGAGACATTTTCTCCTATAGCAAGGTACACTTCTATTATAACCATCATGGCACTTGCATCCAAGACGAAACAGAAGTTGCACTAGATGGATGTGAAAACAACCTTCCTAAATGGTGTTATTGAAGAAGTGTACATAGAACAACCAAAAGGTTTTGAAGTTGAAGAAAGAAGGACACATGTCCGTAAGCTGAAGAAGGCTATGTATGGATTGAAGCAAGCTCCACGGGCTTGGTATGGAATAATTGATAGTTTTCTTACGAGCTTGGGATTTACCAAAAGTAAGGTTGATCCTAACATTTACTTCAAGGTTATGGACGATGAACCTGTCATATTGTTACTGTAAGTGGATGATTTATCCCTGGCAGTAATGTGAAGCAAATATTAGAGTGTAAGAAGAAGCTCCCTGCAAAATTTGAGATGAAAGACCTTGGCTTGATGCATTATTTTCTAGGTCTTGAAGAATGGCAGATCCCAGAAGGAATATTCATCAATCAAGGGAAGTATGCAGTTGAAATCCTAAAAAAAGGTTTGCCATGTTGGAATATAAATCCATGGCCACACCCATGGATACACACTTGAAGTTGTTGGCTGATGCTTCATTAAAATCAGTGGATGTGACACTATATTGATATATTATTGGTTCATTGATGTATCTGATGAATACCTGACTAAATATATCCTTTATGGTGAACCTATGAGTCAGTATCTGGTTGATCCCAGACATGTTCACTTGGTAGCTGCAAAGCATGTAAGGAGGTACCAGAAAGGTATGGTAGACCATGATCTTAGTTATACTAGAGATCGTTACTTCAGACTGTATGGTTATACAGTTTCAGATTGGGTAGGAAGTGTCTCAGATAGAAAGAGAACTTCAAGAGGATGCTTCAGTTTGGGGTCAACCATGATCTCATGGATAAGCATGAAGCAGTCCAATGTTACTCTTAGAAATGCAGAAGCAGAATATATTGCATCTTGTTCAGCTAGTTGTGAAGCCATATGGCTTAAGAAGTTGTTATCAGATCTATTTGATCTAGAGATGGATGCCACTATTATTCTATGTGATAACAAAAGCTGCATGAAGATGACACATAACCTTGTGTTCTTAGATAAAATGAAGCACATAAAAATCTGGTACTTCTACATTCATGACATGGTGCAGAAGGGAGTTAGAAAGCTTCAATATGTGAGCACATATGAGCATGTTGCAAATGTGGTGACTAAGACTTTGCCTCATGTGAAGTTTGAATAGTTTCAAGACAAGATAGGTGTTGTTCATAAGGACTTCCCTCAAAAGGGGGAGTAGTAATGATGATACTATGGTATCTTGATCACGGCAGGTAGCTCAGTTGGGATTGATCATCCTTGGACTTGATCCCGTAATTTAGAAAGGAAGGATCATCTTAAATGTTGATCTTGTTAGACATGATCCCATAATTACAAAAGGAAGGATCGTCTTAAATTTTGATCTATAGACTTAATCCCATAGTTCCAAAAGGAAGGATCGTCTTAGATTTTGGTTGGTTGATAGACTTGATCCCGTATTTCTGAAAGGAAGGATCCTCTTAGATGTTGGTTGATATACTTGATCCTGTATTTCTGAAAGGAAGGATCCTCTATGATGTTTATTAATGGACTTGATACCAAAATTATGAAAGGAAGGATTGTCTAAAATGTTGGTTGGAGATACCGCAATTCCCAAAGGAAGGATCACCCATGCTGGACTTGATCTCGTATTTATGAAAGGAAGTATCATCCTGTGTACCATATGTGTTGGCTGTGATAAGTATTGGTAGCTCCGTAAAGACTTGATCCCGCAATCCTGAAAGAAATGATTTCCTGAGTACCACAGATTTGTTGTCCATGATCTCATAATTCTGAAAGGAAAGGATCACCAGTCTTTCCCATGATCCCATAATTCTGAAAGGAAAGGACCACCAACGTTTTCCATGATTCCACAATTCCGAAAGGAAGGATCATGTTGGTTGTTGATACACCTGCCTCATTCTATTGTCATAGATGATGCTACTTGAGCCTTGAGCTATTGATGATGATGTCGTTATACTTGTCACATGTTGTTGTTGTTATTCCAGCGTTATGCCGATGAACCACCCTCGTGCTATCGTCGTTGTTGTTATTCCAACTTTATGTTGATGAGCCAACCTCATGCTGTTGTTGTTGTTGTTATTCCATCTTTATGCTAATGATCTAGACTCGTGCTATCATTGTTGTTGTTATTCCAGCTTTATGCTAATGAGCCAGCCTTATGCTGTTGTTGTTGTTGTTATTCCATCTTTATGTTGATGATCCAACATCGTGCTGTCGTTGTTAGTGATGTATCATTTTCATACTAAATATGTTGATACTTAAACTATGTATTGAAGATGATGATGATGATGTTCCGATAGTTTTATGCTGATGTAGATGATGATGATGGCCCAGTTCCATGTTGTAGGTGATGATCAAATTCCATGTTGTACATGATGATGCTCCAGCTCCATGCTGCATATGATGATGTTCTAGTTCCATGCTGTAGATGATGATGCCCCAATTTCGTGCTGCAGATGATGAGTCTCCAGCTCTGTACTATAGATGATGATGTTGTTTAAATTTTTTGATGATCTATAGATGTACCAGACAATGTTCCAAAAGATGATGTTGATGATGCCTCCTCCCTCCTTCTGATGATGTTGTGTAGATACACACCGAATCTTGTTGTTGTTAGTAGAATACCCGTCTTATTAAGGGGGAGTATTGAAATAATGTAACATCGAAGAATATTCTACTTGTATTTTACATTATTATTATTCCTCCTTCGAGAGATTTAACTAATGTAAAGGTGATGTAAAATTCATGAGGTAAACCCTCCATTGTAAGTCGGGTCAATAATAACCAAAAAATAATAATATAATTATTATTGTGAGTTTACCTAGGTAGGTTGACCCTGTCAGTTAGATAAGTTGACCCAGTTAGGGTAAAATGTCAATTGGGAAATCAGTATAAATTGGGAGGTGCCCTCCCTCATTTATACACACTCACTCATTTATGTATTATGCAATAGAGAGAAAGAAGGAAGGACAAAGAAGGAGGAGGACAAGTGTATTTGGTGTTTTTATTTGTATGCTTGGGGTTTGGTTTCACTCTCTCTATCTCTCTCTCTCTCTCTCTCTCTCTCTCTCTCTCTCTCTCTCTCTCTCTCTCTCTTATGAGACCTTTCTCTTTGGTCATTGCATTCTGGTAATCTATATTGAGGAAGTTTTGATGGGTTTCTCTCTTTTCGGTTTCTCGGGGTAAATTGTTGTGTACCTTGTGCATGTGTTTCTTTCAGTGTTCCTCTTTCTGTTATTATTGTGAAATTGTTTAAATTTCTTATGAAGTTAGGACTTAATCTATAGCAGCATATAAAAATTAACAAGTTCAACAGTGAAGGATGAATAATGAGGGACCAATCGATAATTCTTCACATTTCCATGCTCAGGTCTCTATATCAATTTAAAAAAAAGGGATCTATTAGGGTTTTCACTCTTGTTGTATATGCTTTATGTGCATGGTTTCATTATCACTAGCTTCATTACCTATTGTTGTGGTTTTATCTCAAGGTAAGCAATCTTGAGGAGCCTAATATAAAGGATTGATTTGTGTTGATATGGTTTTCAAGGAGTTTTTGCAACACTAATTTGTTATTTTGTCTTTAAGAATCAAAACTTTCTGCTCGTATGGAAATACCCTTTTGTTGTAGAATGTCACATAAATTGATTGGAGTACAAGTATGGAGACACTGGTTTGCAAATGTTTAGTAAAAAATACCAACATTAACTTCTAAGGTGTAATAGCATGGATCCTAGGAAAATTTCTACAAATTTATCACTATATTTTCTTAGCAAAGACACTTAACTTGTAGATTGTCTTTGGAGAGAAATCAGGATTCATTATAATTCTAGTTTAAGGGTTGATTCAAATGGTTTGAAGGGCTTCTTTCCCAACACACAATGTTTAATCTCACATTTGAAGGATATATCACAGTGGGAAAGGTTTTTCCTTATAACTAAAATCAAATCAATCAACACATCATTGGAATTATTTTTGTTTTTTAATCTTCTCACATTCCACACTTGGAAAGGATGGAATGAGCCTTATTTTTATAATTTTCTAGATTTAGTGACTATATCAAAACAATTTGCATGAGGTCCTATTTGGTTAAAGTGGTTGGAAGGATGAATCTCATCTTAAAGACTTGTGAACATTGCCTAGTGATTGGTGAAGGCAAGTAAAGGCAGACTTGAACTCGCTTGGGGGAATTATAAGTCCTAAGAGAGGAACAAGTTCATCCTAACTGTATATTTTATAGCTTGGGTCTGCCATGTGCGGTGAGGAAAAGTGAGGATCTATAAGAGGGAAGAGCACTTTCTTCAATATTATTTCACATCTTTCTTCATATCACATTTAGATAAAATAGATGGTGCTTTCTTTCCCAGCAAGTCATCTTTGTTTTACAAGTTTCCCTCATGATAAATTTTCATTAAACAAGGTGTTATCATGCCAAGAGTGAGCTTCTAGCTTTAACCTAATCTATGTGTTTTAATAAGGTGAATCTTCAACATAATAAGTGATTGTCAATTAATGGCTTGGTAAAGGTGTTTTCTTGCAGGGCAAGTGCTCATCTTGGTTCTTATCTTTAAGTGATTATCAGATTGATGGAAGAAATTACCTTGCTCAACAAATAACCTCCTTCTAGTGTTTTCTCCATTATAGGTTTTGATAAAGAAAAGGACGCTTGCGTTCCAAGCAAGTCATCTTGATTTTACATCTTGTAACTTTATAAATTAAGCCCTTAATAAACCACCATATCTCAATAACTATTTTATTGCTTTCATGAATATTTTGGATATTGATTAAAGTTCGAAATGGCTCCCATATTTATTCCTTGGTGCTTTGTTGAGTCGAGTTTCCATTTTTATAAGGTGTAAACAAGATGTTGTACTAGAGTTAATCTCAACATATTGCATTTAGTGAAAGGTGTATAAGGGAAGTATTTTTAGCCTATTGTTCCAGAACTGCTTTGTGTGATCTTGCGTTGCTTTAATGAATTAGCAGGTGCTTTGTTAGATCTCCATGCTGTAAGAATATTTAACATGGGTGCTTTCGTCTATCCCAAGGATACTTTAGTTTGCTTAGATGCTTTTCTGGGAGTGATTTATAAAAGATTTAAAATCTCAGTACACCTGATGAAAAAAAATACACAACAAGGGTTTACTGGATATCTAACACACTTAAGCGCTTCACTATATCGTGATTTGGGTGATGAGATGTGGTTTATTTTTAGGAATAACTCTTTCAGATTGGGCACACTAACTCCACTAATAGATAGCTCCACTAATAGATAGTGCGTGTTTTTTGGAGATTTTGGTATTGTTGGTTTCCTATTATTTGCAAAAGCAGGGTGTTGCTTGTGACCAAAGTTATGCATGAAGTGATAAGTCTCCACTAACCATGGGCACCTTTGGGATCTATTTTGATGAACATATGTTCTAATTTTATTGGCGGTCAAGTTTACCTTGCATGATTGTGAATTTTGACTCAATGGTTTTAGTTAAGTGAAGTAAAAAAATAGACTAAGCTTTAGTTATTTGAGAAGGTGTAGCTCCAACAAGCAAGGCACTAGTACCTTGAGTTATCACTTTGTTGATTGTCTCCTATATTTCTTATGAACTTGATTCTTTGAACATATCGACAATATGCAAGTTTTAGTTCTAATAGCTCTCTTGATTTAAGGTTTGAATTCATAGGATTCTAGTGCTGGTAAGATTATTTTTCTTTGTTAGTGTTCATCTTTCTAATCTGACCTGGTTCCTTCATGGTGCAATAATTGAAATATTTTTGGAAGAATTTTGGCATTACTGTTAGGAATTTTTTTCTCATTAGTTTTGGGTTAGAGTTTGCTGGTTTTCCAAGGAGAATTTCAGATTCAAGTATTAATTGTTGCCTATGAAAGTTCCTCATCAAAATTTGTAAATTGAAGTTGCATATCCATGGATATTTTTTCAGACCTAGAGAATATTTACTTCAGATTTGCATCAAAATTTGTAAATTGAAGTTGCATATCCATGGATATTTTTTCAGACCTAGAGAATATTTACTTCAGATTTGCAATATATGATCAATTAAAGATATACCTGCTGCAGATCTAGGTTGATATTGTAAATATTTATGGAACATGCAATAATGGCCTCCTAGTTACTTGATTGTAGATACATACTGTTGTCACTAGAATAACCCTCCTTCAAAAGTTATAAGTTTCTGGCAACAAACATAATGGTTTCATCTAAGGTGGCCCTCAATTGATCCCACAGGTTAAATTCAAATGCTTATGCTCTGTCCAAGAATTTGTGAAAATGACAAATTGCCACTAAGAATATACTTCAATTCAGAGTTGTGGAAGAGATCGCCTAGGTGTTGATATCATCATTTAGCTCGTCATATGCATAAAAAATGACAGATAAATATTAAATCAAAACTCTAATTGTTATTTGTCAGTTAGCCTTGGGAGACCACAAATGCTACACTTACTTCCTTGTATTCTTATTCAAAGGTACCAAAAAACGGTCTGTCAGGGTTTTGGAGGAGAGGATGCTGGAGGATTTGTCATGTGGTCTGGTACATGGCGCGTTGCAGGTGTACTTGTTGTCTCACGAGCATTTGGTGACAATATTTTGAAGCAGTATGTTGTAGTTGTACCAGAAATTTAGGAAGAGATGATTAATGATGGTGTTGAATTTTTTCATCATGGCAAGTGACGGATCATGGGATGTTGTTTCTAGTCAGGAATCTGTTGCTATGATTCGATTTATTGAAGATCTAGAACATGCCGCAAAAACACTTACAGATGAAGCATTTCGAAAAGGCAGTGTAGATAACACCACTTGTATCATTGTATGCTTTCATCACAGTTGATAGAAGCATTTTGTTATTGTTCCTCTAGAGTGCTATTGCTGTCCATAGTTTGTATCAATACTTAAATATTGGATCAGAACATTTGTGCACATGCTTGACATTCCTTTGTAATGTTTTGATTGATTTTCATGGTTCACCATTTTTTGAGATTGAGAATATGGGCAGGAATTTGAATGCCTACGCATCTAGGGAGCAGAATACATATTATGCCAAGGTTTTAAAGAAGGACGTGCCCATGGTGCTCGATATTCTGGAGGATATTCTACAAAATTCAATGCATGGAAAGTAGCCAAGGAAACCCATAACAGTAAATTGATAAATGGAGGAGTAAATTAAGGCAGAGAATCTATTATTTGATTTTAAATCTCAGATATGAAGAATAGGTGGCAATGGGACATACAAGTTCCAGCCTTAAAGTTAAATGCTCGCAGATTTCAAGCAATTCTGAATCTATATCCAGATTTTTAGGGATTCGATGAGTATTTTTTAGTGGCATTTGAAACTCTCAAGGATGAAAATCAATGAATAGAGAATTGTTTCCAAATTTGAAGGCATTTGAACTCAATATTCAAGTTTTCGATGATACAGGTGGAACAGAGAAGGTGGACAAAATTTGGATTTGAGGAGGCAGTTTTAGCAAGTCCGTATTTCTTGTGACATATCTTAGATTCCATTTAGATTTAGTTTATTGTTAGAATTTTATTCCTAATACCTGCACAGTTGGTTTATTGTAAGGTCTATATATTTAATCTTTTTGAATGTAAATGGGGGAGGTACCAGCCAAGAGGGCTGAGGCAAGATTTGAATATTCTGATATTGGAGTGGCAGGAGCATGTATGCACTATGTTTTTGTTAGCCGCTTTGAAATGATTATGTTCATATGAGTCGACTTTCTGTTTTAATAATTGAATTTCATGTGTTGTGCTTTTGTTTGGTGTATGGTCTTATTAATCCATTGCAAGATTCTCACGATTAATGTGAAGTTATCCTTAAGTACTATATGCAAAACTTGGTTCATGTCTTTCATAAATTCATACTCGTAGCTTTGTGTTATCATCCTTGATTATGATATATACTGCTGTTCAATATTTGCTTTCAAATCTAGATTGATTTCTGTAGTAAGTCTTACCTACCACCAAATTCCATAAATTCATTTTCCAGTTATCCATTAAACCAATTTAAGATTTCTCTAAGCTTGACCCTAGCAGTCGGGGTTCAAATTTAGTGATAACATCTTCTGGAGCCGTTACTGGGGATCGAAGGAATGAAGACATACCTCCCTAGGATGTATGACAATGAATATATCCAGACTTTGATGGTGAACAAAGGTTGGTGACATAGTGGCTGCAAATTTCTTCACCAGGCGACTCCAAAGAATCCAGAGGTGACTCCATTTGTTGAGGATCCAGAATGCCATCACAGGATCGAATGAAGGCCATTATGGCTCGAAGGTTTGCACCTCTTGAATTTTCTATAGTTCCTGGTTTCCCACATCTAGTACCGAGTATGACAGAATAGGGAGAATTTGTGCCTATCTCCAGAGAAAGGAGAGAAGATAATCCTGCTGATCATCTCATCAAGTTCCATGAATGCATGAATCTGCTAGATCTATAGCACGAGAATGTTCGTATGAATATGTTCATGTATTCATTGGATGGTGATGCACGTGAATGGTATTTCTTGTTACCTCCTTCCAGCATTTCATCCTTGAAGGATTTCCACACAGTATTCCATAAGCACTGTAAAAGGTACTTTTCAGCTGAGTTTTTATTTGAAAATTGTTGTGAGGAATATGAATTGCATGATGAGGATGAAATATTTTCTATGGATACTTCTGAGGAAAATTCACAACTCATAGTTGATAGTAAAATCCATGATTATGTAATTGAGAATGCTACTACTTCAAATTTAGATCAGCAGGATGATAAGGCTGGGAAGGAAGAAGATAATTTATTGCCTGCTGTATTTTTTCAGGACTCTGTTTTACAGCAAGAGGATTTTATTTCTCCTTATATACCCGTCATTTCAAATTTAGATGAAAAAATGATAATAATGAGGAAGATCATGCTAATGCCTTTTCAAATCAACCTTTCTATCTTGAATATGAATCTGACCCAAGTATTAAGGGAAATGATGAGAAGTTAGATTTGTCCACTATACTTTCTCATGCATCAAAGGTCGAAAAGAAGTTTGAAAAGCCATTGATTTCCATTATTGAGTGGTTTGAAAAGAGCAATAATGGAGAGGAAAAGATATATGTTTCAACACCTATTGAAAGTTTAAGCAGTAAGCTTATATATGATGAATACTCAGATGAATTGGAAGAATGGCCTTTTGAATCATTATTTACATAAAGCTTCAGCAACAGACCTATGTATGACATTTACGAGGACAGTGAGAGTGATGATGTTGGATCACCAAATCAGTGTATAGTGTGCCTTTTTGAGCAGCAATCTTCGGAAAGCAGAAAGTCCATATCCTCTATTTTAGATGAAGAATTTCAAGGAAATAGTAAACCAAATGTAGTTGTCTCTGTTGGATATTTCAGAGACCAAGGAGGTAATTTTCAATTTTCTTCTCTTTCATCTCCAACAATCCAGGAAAAGAAATTTGATGTCATCTATCAAGCAGTGATTTCACATACACAAGAAGATGTGGTAGTTACTTGTTCTTGATTTGCTTCTTCTAACAATTTCTATGATCCTATAGCAAGTTACATGGAAGCAAAGTAGAGTGATAAGTCTTGTGTCTTTCATGTTTTAAGCATAGAATTTCAAATCTATGGGTATGGTTTCTTGGATCATTTGTTTTTTGCTTTCGAGTTTTTTCAGTCTTTTGTATACTCAGAGATGGAAGCAAATCTCAGCTAATTCATAAACTTTTGGATTGGTTATATTGGAAGTTTTCCTATGTTTGAAAAGAAGTTTTTGATTGCTTAAGTATGAACAGTGTAAATAATTAAGCTTGCTTTTCGAGCATTTATTTTCTAGTGTATTTAGTGGATTTGTTTTCAGTTAAGCAATGCAGAAAAACTGTTTGGTTTTTAGTATGTTGATTTACCGTAGATCGATAGACTCCAGCCCAATAAAAAAGGCCACTGGAACTACTAGGTTCTTGGAGCCTTGCAAGAAAGTCTCCATCCCAGACAGAGCCAGATGTTGTAGAATAAACCTCCTTAAAAAATTATAAGTTTCTGGCAGTACACAGAATGGTTTCATCTAAGGTGGCCCTTAATTGATCCCACAGGTTAAATTTAAATGCTTATGCTCTATCCAAGAATTCGTGAAAATGACAAATTGCCACTAAGAATATACTTCAATTCATAGTTGTGGGAGAGATCGCCTAGATGTTGATATCATCATTTAGCTCGTCATATGCATAAAAAATTACAGATAAATATTAAAGCAAAACTCTAATTGTTATTTGTCAGTTAACCTTGGGAAACCACAAATGCTACACTTACTTCCTTGTATTCTTCTTCAAAGGTACCAAAAAATGGTCTATCAGTGTTTTGGAGGAGAGGATGCTGGAGAATTTGTCATGTGGGCTTGTACATGGCATGTTACAGGTGCACTTGCTGTCTCATGGGCATTTGGGGACAAGCTTTTGAAGCAATATGTTGTAGTTGTACCAGAAATTCAGGAAGAGATGATTAACGATGGCATTGAATTTTTTCATCATGGTAAGTGACGGATTATGGGATGCTGTTTCTAATTAGGAACCTGTTGCTATGATTCGATTTATTGAGGATCTAGAACATGCTGCAAAAAGAATTACAAATGAAGCATTTCAAAAAGGCAATGTAGATAACGTCACTTGTATCGTTGTATGCTTTCATCATAGTTGATAGAAGCATTCTGTTATTGTTCCTCCATAGTGTTATTGCTGTCCATAGTTTGTATCAATACTTAAATATTGGATCGGGACATTTGTGCACATGATTGACATTCCTTTGTATATGTTTTGATTAATTTTCATGGTTCACCATTTTTTGAGATTGAGAATATTTGCAGGCATTTGAATGCCTACGCGTCCAGGGATTAGACTACATATTATGCCAAGGTTTTAAAGAAGGATGTGCCCGTGGCGCTTGATATTCTGGAGGATATTCTACAGAATTCAATGCATGGAAAGCAGCCAGGGAAACCCATAATAGTAAATTGATAAATGGCAGAGTATCTATTGTTTGATACTAAATCTCAGATCTGAAGAATAGGTGGCAATGGGACATACAAGTTCCAGGATTAAAGTTAAATGCTCACAGATTTCAAGAGATTCTCAATCTATATCCAGATTTTTAGGGACTCGATGAGTATTTTCGAGTGGCATTTGAAACTCTCAAGGATGAAAATCAATGAATAGAGCATTGTTTCCATATTTGAAGGCATTTGAACTCAATATTCAAGTTTTCGATGATACAAGTGGAACTGAGAAGGTGGACAAAATCTGGATTTGAGGAGGCAGTTTTAGAAAGCCCTTGTTTCTTGTGACATATCTTAGATTTCATTTAGATTTAGTTTATTGTTAGAATTGTATTCCTAATACCTGCACAGTTGGTTTATTGTAAGGTCTATATATTTAATCTTTTTTAATGTAAATGGGGGAGGTACCAACCAAAAGGGTTGAGGCAATATTTGAATATTCTGATATTGGAGTGGCAGGAGCATGTATGCACTCTGTTTTTGTTAGCTGCTTTGAAATGATTATGTTCATATGAGCCGCCTTTCTGTTTTAATAATTGAATTTCACGTGTTGTGATTTTGTCTGGTGTATGGTCTTATTAATCCATTGCTAGATTCTCATGATTAATGTGAAGTTATCCTTAAGTACTATATGTAGAACCTGGTTCATGTCTTTCATAAATTCATACTCGTAGCTTTGTCTTATCATCCTTGATTGTGATATATACTGTTGTTCAATATTTGCTTTCAAATATAGCTTGATTTCTGTAGTAAGTCTTACCTACCACAAAATTCCATAAATTCATTTTCCAGTTATCCATTAAACCAATTTAAGATTTCTCTAAGCTTGACCCTAGCAGTCGAGGTTCAACTTTAGTGATAACATCTTCTGGCGCCATTGTCGGGGATCGAAGGAATGAATACATACCTCCCTGGGTTGTACGACAATGAATATATCCAGACTTTTATGGTGAACAAAGGCTGGTGACATAGTGGCTGCAAATTTATTCACCGGGCGACTCCAAAGAATCCAGAGGTGACTCCATTTGTTGAGGATCCAGAATGCCATCACAGGATCGAATGAAGGCCATTGTGGCTCAAAGGTTTGCACCTCTTGACTTTTCTACAGTTTCTGGTTTCCCACATCCAGTACCAAGTATGATAGAATGGGGAGAATTTCTTCCTATCTTCCAAGAAAGGAGAGAAGATAATCCTGCTGATCATCTCATCAAGTTCCATGAATGCTTGAATCTGCTAGATCTATAGCACGAGGATGTTCGTATGAAGATGTTCATGTATTCATTATATGGTGATGCACATGAATGGTATTTCTCGTTACCTCCTTCCAGCATTTCATCCTTGAAGGATTTCCACACAGTATTCCATATGCACTCTGTTTTTGTTAGCTGCTTTGAAATGATTATGTTCATATGAGCCGCCTTTCTATTTTAATAATTGAATTTCATGTGTTGTGATTTTGTTTGGTGTATGGTCTTATTAATCCATTGCTAGATTCTCACGATTAATGTGAAGTTATCCTTAAGTACTATATGCAGAACTTGCTTCATGTCTTTCATAAATTCATACTCGTAGCTTTGTCTTATCAGTCTTGATTGTGATATATACTGTTGTTCAGTATTTGCTTTCGAATCTATCTTGGTTTCTGTAGCAAGTCTTACCTACCACCAAATTCCATAAATTCATTTTCCAGTTATCCATTAAGCCAATTTAAGATTTCTCTAAGCTTGACCCTAGCAGTCGGGGTTCAACTTTAGTGATAACACATACATAATCATAATATGATATATACATATTTAATAAATTCAAAAGTATTATAAAGAATACTAGCAACGCAATGCTTTAAAACGTTTAAACTGAATATTATTTTGTGAGCAACATAGAAGAGCATTAGAAGTTTTCAATCTTTTAAAACCATTTCTCTAGACAATTTCCATCGTGTTCTAGCTATTGCATTTAGGCTTGGGTCAGTCATGGGTTTACCTCCAAGTTTGACGAAGAAAATAAAATTGCTTGTCACACTAGAGTGAAATGAAATAAAACTGGTTGTCACACTTCGAGTGAAATAGAATAAAAAGATACAAAATAATAGTCGAAGATAATCTAGTGAAAGCATTTTGAGTCTAGTCATTCTTTGCTTCTATAAATATAATAAATGATAAAAATACTGATTTCAGTTGATCCACTTAAAAGTTTACAAGTCAGACTCTTCTTAAGACCCAAATTTCCATATTTAAACTAAGTTGTGCCTGGTTCGTTCATAACTTATAAAATACAATGGTAAAGTAATACTAGAAGACAATTTTAAGTATAGTCATTATTTCCTTCTAAAAATCTAAAAAGCGATAAAAATACTGACTTGAGTTGGTCCATTGGTCCAATTAAAGGTTTATAAGTTAGCTTATCTTAAAACCCAAATTATCATACTTTAACTAAATTGTCCCTAGTTAGCTGATAACTTATAATACAATAGCATAACTAACACTATAGTAAAAAATCATAACAAATCAGTACAGTCACGAGACTAATATGAATTCCAATAGAATTTTTTCAAACCAGTTTTGGACTGATCCGTATGACTTTGCAATCACGGTCTGACATTTTTTTTAGGATCTGATCTAGATCACAGCCCTCCTCTGAAGTTGCTTTGATCCAGTTGGGAGACCACCTTTGAAGCTGCTCTGAATCATATCGGCCCACGATCCACGTGCTGAGCCTAAGATCACTCCTTTGTGCCATCTCTGATTGTGCATGCAGGGCTTCTTCTGTGTGGTGTTGTTCAGATATGTAGCATGCAATTGAGTCGGCTTCAGGATTTGGCAGGGAAGCAGTAGGAATGGATCCACCTCCAGATATGATCCCGGAGCAGTGACGAAGACTCTTAGATGAAGATTTCAGGAATTTGGTGGCTGCTACTTCACCCCCATCCTTTCCCATCCCGGAATCCTTTAGTTATGCAAATTTTGTCAAACGAGCTGCTGCCCCTAGGATCTAGATCACGTCGGCAGCTTCAAGACTAAAATCTCTCGCTCTGAGTGAGAAAGGACTGATAGGCTAGTTCACGAGGATTTGGCCTTCACCAAAGACTATGGAGGTCAATATAAATAAGAATTAGATGCCCCTGATTTATGGGGGGCTGCAACACATCTTCTGTGGGAAGGGATTCTTTTCCTTTTTTGTTTGAAATCAAATCTGATAGAGATCTTATCTTCAGGAGTGGTCCCTATTTCATGGGTCCTCATGGTTTATATCTAAACCGATGGAGCCTCTCTTTCGATCCAGAAAAGGATGTGCCATTGGCAGTCCCGGTTTGGGTCTGTCTCCCACAGTTTCCCTTGCATTGTTGGAACGATGAAACACTACAAGCTATATGGAAATCTCTCAACAATTACATCGACAAAGCAGAAACAAAGGGATCTTTGTTTTCTTGTGCAAGGATCTGCGTTGAAGTAGATTTGGAGAAAGTACTACCAGAGGTAGTAATATTACACATGGACGGATGGGAACACATGAAAAAGGTGGATTATGAGAAACTATCGTTCAAGTGTAAGAAGTGCCATGAGTATGAACACTTCGTCAAAAATTGCCCAAACGTGGTTCAATACATCTTGGAAAAAAATCAAGAGGAAGGATGGAAACAATAAAAAAGGGGAAGAAAATCTCCTCCAGTAGCAAATGAAGTGTGACAAAAGACAAGCAATGAGAATCCCAAAGAAGTAGAAAATGCCCTGAAAAACAATCAATTTGAGGCACTACTTATGGAAGAAGGTGAAATCCTGCCTTTGGAAACAATAACAGTTGAAATTGAAGAAGAAGAAGAAGAGCAGGAAACTAAGAGAATCCCTCCTAAGTCTCCCAGAAACGAAAGGAGCGATAAGGCTCCAGAAGGGTCCACAACACTAGGAGGAACCTGGGAAGAGATGGTAAAAAATAGTAGAGTCACACCTCAAGGATTCTTTCTAGACCGGTCACCCTCACAAGGATCTCAGGAAACACACAAAGTGGCTTTGCAACCAACCACAAGAGGAAGGAAGTCACAAAGGTATCTAAGAGCGCAAGAAGCAGAAAGAGAGATGGAGCTAGGAAGGTAGAGGAGTTTCGAGGAAACAAAGCTCCTCCAGAACACCAAAAATATAGGAGGAGCAAGAACAGATGGTATATCTCGAGCAAGATCACAATCAGTAAAGAAATGTTGAAAACCGTCTCATGGAATTGCAGGGGTTTGGGGGGCATAAGAAAAGTAGAAGCAATAAAGGAGATAATCAAATCTGAGAGGTCAGACATACTACTGCTCCAAGAGACAATAATTCTAGATGCAGAGGCTATGTCACTTTCATGTTGCTTCTGGAAAAACGTCATAGGCAAAGCTATTAGATCCAAAGGAGCATTTGGGGGACTAGCCACCATTATCTTAGGTAAATTCTTGGTTAAATATAGTAGGGAAATCCATCACTAGATTTTGACATAAATTCAGGATAAGGAGGACCTAATCACGGTATACATCTGTAATGTATATGGGCCAACTCACTAGAGGGAGAAGATAACATTCTGGGAAGATCTCAAAAATCTAAAGGAAGAGTTGCGCGAGAAATATCTCATCATCGATGGGGACTTCAATACCACTAAGGTACAAAGTGAGAAGAGAGGAGGATCAAAGGTCAGGGATACTTTTGGAGAGAAGATGGAGGACTTGATGGAAGATCTGGATCTACTCGACATCCCTTTGAGGAACGAGAAGTACACTTACAGCAACAAAAGAATTGGAATAGGGCACATAGCAGCAAGGATGGAAATATTTCTGGTAAGCTCCACCTTCTTCCAGAAAGATATCATCCCTACCTCTATTTCTCTCCCTTTAGCAGTGTCAGACCATAAACCATTAACTCTGATCTTATCCCCTCCCTCCAACCAATATAGGGCCCATCCCATTCAGATTTAATCCGATATGGATGCATGATGCTAAAATAATGGATTTAATTCAAAGGGAGTGGAAGCTCCAAAAATTTGGGTCCCCTAGTTACATCTGGGATTCAAACTAAGAACAGTGAGAGCAACTTTAAAGAAATGGGTGAAGGATAGCTTTGAGGACCCAAATAAGCAAAAACTTATCCTTCAAAGGGAGCTAGCAGCTATGCAAATTAGAATGGAAGTGGAAGAGGTGTCTTCATAGCATTTGATGCAGGAGAAAGAGCTGAGCATTAGAATCCTAAAGGAAACAAGACAAATAAAGGAGGTATTGAGAATAAAATCTAGGCAGACATGGCTGAAGGGTGGAGACAACAATATCGAGTACTTTCACAAGCAAGCAAAGATCCAACAAAGCTGCAATGCCATAAAGGAATTGAAGGATAATAATGGAAACACGATAACTGGGCAGGAAGATATTAAGGAGCATTCCCACAACCATTTCCAAGAACTATATACAGACACAGGTGAGACAGATCCGTAAGCACAATTGGATCTACTCCATGGCATACCATCGATCATTAAAGATGAAGAAAACAGGGAGCTGGAAAAACCCATTATGGAATATGAGATAAGAAACACAATTTGGTCACTCCATGTTGATAAAGCACCAGGGCCAGATGACTTCATTATTAACTATTACAGAGCATCCTGGAAGATAATAAAAGAAGATCTAAAAAAAATGCTAAACTAGACAAGGAAAAAAGAGAAGATCGGGGGGACAAAACTCTTCCTTCCTGGCTTTGATTCCAAAAGAAAAGAGTCCTTCAACACTTGACAGATTCAGACCAATCTCATTATGCAACACTTCTTACAAAATCTTGTTAAAAATCTTAGCTACAAGAATGAAAAGCATCATGGGTCGCCTCATCTCAAATTTGCAAGGAGGTTTCTTAGCAGGGCGCCAGATCCTGGATGACATCATTATCATTCAAGAAGCAATACACTCTAGTGTGGAAAGGAAGAAACAAGGTATGGACATCAAACTGGATATGGCAAATGCATTTGATAGGGTAAATCACTTTTTTCTTTTTGAAATCATGTCTAAGTTTGTATTTTCCAAAATATTTGTAAACTGGATAAAAGCTTGTATAAGCATGTCATGGATAGCACCATTAGTAAATGGTAGACCCACTAAATTCTTTTAGGCATCCAGGGGGCTCCGGTAAGGTTGCCCGATGTCCCCTTTCCTCTACCTCTTGGTGGTTGAAGCTTTGAGAAGAAAGCTACAACTTTTGCAGGAGTCTGGTGATCTGAAAGGTCTGAAGATAACCAGAGGTGTGAAATATTCCAATCATGCGCAGTTCACTGATGATACCATTCTGCTAGGAGGAACATCTGTCATTATTGCCCAAAGATTCAACTCAGTTATGTCCACTTTTCTTAAATCCACTAATGGTAAAATAAAATCAATAAAATCCAAGGTTTATGGCTAGAACTGACTTCAGAGAACGCTGACAAAGATAGTAAGGACCCTTGGCTTTACAGGAATTGCAACTTGGAACTCCTTCAACTACCTTGGGATCCCAATTTTCAAAGGGAAGAAAAGGGTTGCTGACTCCCAAGGGATGATTGATAAGACCAAGAAAAAAATCAATTCATGGGGGATAAGGTGGCTAAATCTGGATGGAAAGATCATCCTTATTAATTCTATACTCCATGCTTACCCTATTTACTCTTGCTCGATCTCACTAGCTCCAAAAAAAATCATGAAAGAGTTTACTAAAGAAATCAGAAAATTTCTGTGGAAAGGAGGCAAATCAGTCAGTCTCAAAAAATTCAACTTAGTGAATTGGGAACTGTCTGTAAACCAAAAATCTATGGTGGAGTTGAAATATGAGATCCAAGTAATATGAATTTATCTCTTGGAGCTAAAATTATCTAGAGAATTATAACGGGAGAAGGAGCCTCGTGGAAGGAAATCATCCAAAAGAGATATCTGTCAGGCACCAGAAAGAGATGTATTGACAATATCAACATGGACATGAAAGGCTCACCAATCTGTGTAAAAATGCAGCCCATATCATCACAGAGAAATTAATTTGGACACCAGGAAATGACAAAAGCATTAAAATCTGGAATGATCACTGCTCATCTGTCCCTCGTATTGTTTTAGCACATGAATTTTTTGACTTAAGGAAACGTATGGAGAGTCTGAAAATACACTCGTTGTTTGATATATCAGAGTGGACAAGTACCGGGAGGTGGTCTGGCTGGCACGAGATGGATCTTGGTCTGCTCAACTCAGAATTCAATTCCCTCATCACCGTGTTGCCTCCTCCTGTCCACTACGTGTTGAAGGATGAACGTTGCTGAGGAAATATCAAAATTCACATGGTGAAGGACGGTTACAGAGCCGTGGACGTGGAGGGAAGAAATTACAACAAAGACTGGAAGTGGGGTAAGATCTGGAATAAAGATGGGTTACCCAAAATCAATGTGTTTTTTGGGATCCTAGCCCATAGAAAAATTCTAACAACAGAGAATTTAAGGAAAAGAGGAATGGAAGGCCTGCTGAGATGCATCATATGCAAGGAGTCCGAGGAATCAATAGAACACATGTTCCTAGAATGCAAATTTTCCAGGGAGGTTTGGCATCAAGCTTACAAGGATTTGCACTTCGAGTTGATTTTGCCAACTAATTGGGATGATTTATTTGCATGTTGGAAGGATTACTACCGAGGATCACTCAACAATAAACCAAACTTTGTGAGGGCTTGGGAAGCTCTTCCAAGATATGTCGGCTGGAAGATATGGACAATGAGAAAAAATGAGATTTTCGAGGGGGAAAATAACAATCCGGGAAAAGTTGTGGCAGCTGCAAAATTTCTTTGGGTTGAAGCTCTTATCAAAAGGGGAATGCACAACATCAACAAGGAAGCATTGACAGTAGAAGAAAGAGATTGGGGCCTTTGAATTTCTAGTTCTCCCATCACATTCGCCATAGAATCAACCAAAAATAATTTCAATTAAGCAATCTTGGAAAATAAGAATGAATCTGGAAGAGTTCAAAGGATGGTGGAATAAATTGGGTTGCAGCTCATTGGTTTTTTATAGGGCCTCAAAAGGAAATCCGGGGATGGCAGGAGTGGAGGGAGTCTACTTCAGTTTTGAAGGAATAAAGCTGAAAGAGTATGCTTGGGGAATCAACAGGAAGACTAACAATGGGGTGGAATGGTTAGCATTCATAGAAGGACTGGAGATTGCAAGTAATGATGGCATCGAGGAACTGGTGGTATTCGACGACTCGTGCATGGTTATTGTAGAAGCAAGGAAAATAGAAAGGAATTGAAAGAAAACAGTCAACAAGACCCAACATCTTCTCAAATGTATGGCTAATGAGTTTAAAGCCATCAATTTCCTTCATGTATTGAGAGAAAATAATAAACAAACAGATAGTATGGCCAATAAGGGAGTGGAATTAGATTGCGACAGCATGTTATGTAATCAACAAGTTTATGAGAGAAAATGGGTTACTTTATAAGTGAACCTTTCCTCTTCTTTCCCTGAATGTTCTGCTTTTATATTCTACTGCTTGGGAAATTTGTAAGACGTTTCAACACTCATAGAATAGGAAGTGAAGATGAAAATGATAGAATGGAAAAATAAGTACAAGGAGGCATGGACTTGGTCTTCCTATGGGAGCAGTCTGTTTCCATCCTACTGTAAATTTCAAATTCTCTTTTCTTTATATATATTAAAATCCCTTCAATCGTTTCTGTAAAAAAAAAAAAATATGAATTCCAATAAAAAACTGTAACCCATTATTCTTATATTGGTAAGATTTCAAATCTTTTTATTTTAAGTGTGGCTACCCACAGGAATGGGGTGCAAATGATGGACAACAACCAAATACTGAGGATTTTTTAAGTCTGCAAGAAGAAAAAAGAGAAAACCCTAGCATGCCCTAGCGTCTAGTAAAGGAACTGCTCCCTAAATATCTTGCATCGAACGATGGTTCCTCGATATTGAAGTAGGAGTAATAGAGTTCAGTCGGTCTATGACCTAGCTTAGTACCAACCGGGTTAAAATAAGTGGGAATATTTCTTTATGTTTTATCTACCAGCTTTTTTTCAAGTGTTAAGCACGTTCCTGGCATTTTCCTAGGTTTCTTCTCGCATGTGAATCGATGGTGTTGGTATGGATGATTTTTTATAGTTTGACCCTAGCGTCGTGTCCGGATGTCGATCGAACAGTCAAGTGTGGGTCTCATCCAAGACCCCTTTTCCCTCTTGCAATGAGGATGTCATGCCGGGGTTCTCTCCTCTTAGATAACATCGTGCGATTAAGAGGTTTTTTTTTCGGATGAGGAGGCTAAGGGTTCTAGCATCGAGTCTATGTTTGGTGGAATGGTAGGGGGTAAGAATCCTAAACCTGTTAGATCCTGGTGTCCACATGGTGGGAAATTCGGTTAAATCCGACTACATTTCGAAAAGGTTAAAAATTGGAGACCACTCTGCATGCTGGGCCGTGATGTTACTTGTGATATGGTAGCACATCTTGCTGAGAGAGCCCTGATGGGAATATTTGAGTTCTTGCATCTCAACAAGGTAGATATTCTCTCATGGATTAGGGTAAAATGGAAGCCCTTCATTTCAAATATGCCTCGAGTGATGACTCTTGTGAAGGACTGGGTGATATTTCATTTTCTTTGTGTAGAGGATAGTCTAGCCATTGAATCCAAATATTGGGTGATTGGGCGTGGATATTTGGTTCTTTCCCGCTGGCAGCTGGATTTTGGCCCTTGGAAGACAACCCTATCTAAGCGCCATCTTTGGGTGATTTTTCCAGATTCACCCCTTTTCTGTTGGAATATCAATGGTTTTATGGGCACTGCTAATGTTATAGACAACTTCATTATGATGGAAGCGAACCATTTCACGAGGGCTGAGAGTTCTATGTCGCAAGTGTTGGTTGATTTGGATATTTTAGTTGGTCTTATAGTGGAGTTAGAGGTAGTCTGGGAAAGTGGATCCTTCGTCTAGAAGATAGATTACTGGCGGGTTCCATTCAGTTGCTTCAATTGTAAAAAGACTGGTCATCAGAAGGCGGTTTGTACTTATGGGTTAGGAGTGGAGCCTCTCTAGAAACAAACTACGATTGATATTGGCGAGGTGGAGAATGTGGCGAAAAATATCAACTTAACTCTTCCTCTGGTTAGGATTTCAATGGGATCCTTTTTAGGTAAGTTTGTTGAAACCTTACCTACGTTCTTAAAGTTTTTAACGGTTGCTAAATTCTAAGAGTCTATGTCGCGTACTTGTTTGGCTGTGGAGAGCCTAGGTTCCGGGGAGGCCAATAATTCTGGTTTGGATTCCTTGTTGGGTGGGTTAGAGATCTCGGTTGTCAAGGATGACCTTGATTTCTAGCTCGAATTGATTGGTCCTGTGATTGTTTTGGGGGAAAATAAGTCATCACCTCCTATGTCCTTTCTTCCTGGCAATTTCCCTCTATTGATGCCCAACTCCTATCCCTTTATGGATATTGCCATATATCCTTCTCCTATTCATGATTGTTTGGGGACCTCTGCCGGCGGTAAATCCCCCCTGAAGAATTATTCCTTAGTAGCCAAAGGGTCTGAGTTCTTACCCATTTCTTCCCTGCATAACCCTAGTGTTACCCTCCGGAAGGCTCGAAAACCTAAATCTACCAAGCAAAGTGGGGGTTATGTTAGAGAGACTTTTGCTTCCATTATTTTGATTAACACATGTTTATTCTTTGTTCGATAAAATCTTGCCTCATCAGTCTTTGGAGGAACATTTTATGAATTTTCCCTCATGATAATGGTCTCTTTCAACATTAGAGGGTTTGGAAGCGACCCTAAACCCTATGCCCTTAAACACCTCTTGGGGGTGCTCAAACAAGGGGTTCTATTACTTCAAGAGACTATGATTTCAAAGGAATGAGCTTGTGATTTTTTTATTAAGATCAAACCAAACAGGTGTACTTGTGATTTGGATGCTTCAGGATTGTCAGGGGGTACACTAGTTGCATGGGATCTAACTATGGAGAATCTTAAGGATTTTCTCACCAGTGTCGAGATCCTTGTGGAAGGGAAGCTGAAGGGTTTTAAACAAGTGGTGTGCATCCTTAATGTTTATGATCCTTACCAGATATGTAGGCTCTTCCGGGACTCGATTGTTCAGGCAGGCTATCTAAATGATAAACAATTCATCCTAAAAGGTGACCTTAATTGTACTCTTTCTCCGTCCAAAGTGTGGGGTAAAGGTAGTCCTTTAGACCCTCCACCGATTATTTTTTGGAATTGTTCGACTCGTTGAACCTTATTGATATTCTTCCAAATGTTCTGATCCCAACTTGGTCCAATGGACATTATGGTTCGGATGGTGTTTCCAAGCAATTTGATCTATTTTTAATGGCTTAACCTTTGTGCGACAATATTGGAAGGTATCAATCGTGGGCTTATGCTACAAGTTTTTTCGATCATAAAGTCATTTGTTTGCAGTTAGAATTTGATTGTGAGCAAATTCAATACCCTTTCAAATTTAATCTAGTGTGGCTAGAGGACCCCTGCTTTTGCTCCTTCGTTCAAGAAGTTTGGGGTAAGATGGACCTGGGGACTGGCAGTACTAAGGTCAGTCATCCGATTAGAAAGCTGAATTTGTTAAGAAGTGAAGTCTGGAAGTGGGAGGCTGAGGGGAAGAAATTGAATTTGAAGGAGATGGAGAGGATTGAAAAGGAGATTCAATCTCTCTCTAGCGTGGTGGACGACGGGTATTTTTCCTTGGAAAGAAAGGAAAGGTTAATCCAACTAGATTCCCATAGGAGGAAGTTTCTAAGACAGTTGGACGAGACCTAGAGGCAAAAAAGTCGGGCAATGTGTATGGAAGGTGGTGATAATAATACCAAGTTTTTTCCATCATTTTGCTAATAGACGAAAATTGACTAATTCAGTTTGGGATCTCATGAATTATTAGGGAAAGGTGGTGATGGGTGAGAAGGCCCTTGAGTCTTTGGCTATGGATTTCTTCGAAGGTATTTTCTCTAAACCTCCAACAACTAGTCTTCTTAGTTAGTTAAAGGTTATCAAACTATTTTCTCGTTTCTTTGGGGAGGAGGTTGTTTCTAAGATGGGAGCTTAGATTTCATTGGAGGAGGTTAAGAATGCTTTGATTCATTTTCCCAAAGACAAAAGCCCCGGACTTGATGGGTGGATGGTTGAGTTCTTCTTGTGTTTCTTTGATATGCTGGGATTTGAAATTGCCACTATGGTGGATGAGTCTAGATGGACGGGGGGTGTCTCTGGCTCTTTCAATTCAACTTTTATTACTCCCATTTCGAAGAAGGATAGACCAGAGAGTTTCAATTACTATCAACCTATTTCTTTATTTAATTTGTTGTACAAGATCATTTCTAAAATTATTGCAGAAATAATGAATCCCTACTTGGGTTAGTTTAACTTTGAGAATCAATTTGGTTTTTTTCCGAATCATTAACTCGAGGACGTTGTTGGTATAGCTCAAGAATGCTTGCATTCTTTGAAGCTTGGCATAGAAGGATTTAATCCTTAAACTAGACTTAGTCAAGGCTTATCACCGACTTGACTGGTCCTTCCTCTGTTTAATCCTTATTCAGACGGGCTTATCTTATGACATTACTTCTTGGATTATGGCTAGTGTTTCTTCTTCCCTCTATGCGGTTTTAATCAACGAATCACCTACTCAGTATTTTGCGGGTTGTAGTGGAATCAAACAGGGTTTCCCTTTGTCCCACTACCTTTTCATTCTGGCAATTAGAGGCCTCAACCTCCTTTTGAGGAATTCCAAGGAAAACAAGCCTTTTAAAGGGGCGGTGACCGCGAGTACCATTAATTTATCCCATCTTATTTTTGTCAATGATGTACTCTTATTCAGAGATGGTTCAGTATAGGAGTAGAGGTCCCTACAAGATATTCTCTCCCTGCTTCATGAAGCTTCCTGCCTTGAAGTAAGTAAAGATACATCCTGTTTTTATTTCTGCAAATGTTGATGGAAACCTGCCTTTGGAAGTTTCACCTTTATTTGGATTTAAAATAGTGGATTATACTGTTGGATTTAAATATCTTGGGTTTAGCCTTAAGTCTTGTGGGTACTTTTCAAAGGACTTGAAGTGGCTGCCACAGAAAATCTCTCAGAGAATTAGTTGCTGGTCCTATAGATATCTTTCGTTGGGTGGTAGATTTATCTTGATTAAATCAGTTTTACAGAGCATTCTAGTGTTCTGGTTTTCCTTGTTCAGAATTCCGGTTTTGATCACTTACTCCATTAGAAAAACGATCTTCCATTTTCTTTGGGCTGGAAGACTAGATGTGGAGAAGATCCATCTATGAGCTCGGGAGATCTTATCACAACCCCTTGACCGCGGAGGGTGGGACATCAAATGCTTAAAAAGTTGTAATCAAGTGTCATGTGCCAAATTCCTGTGGTGTTGTTTATTCAGTATGGGTTTGTGGGGAAGGGTCATTAGATCTAAATATATGAACATGATGAGCCCATACTATTGGATCAGAAATTACAGAAGGAAATTGCGAAGCTCCTCTTGTATTTGGAACATTTTTTTACACAGTATAGCTCTATTAATTCTTCTTTGGAGTGGGTTGTTGGAAGGGGCTTTCAGGAAAATTTTGGGTTGGATCCAATTGTGGGTCTTGAGGAGGATTATAGATTGTCAAGGAGGCTTATTTCTCATCTCTGTTCAAAGAACATTGTGGTTCTTCAACAGGTTTGGAAAGAGGGCCCTTGTGGTCATTATCAGTGGTTGTCGACCCATGACTTACAATTGGAAGGTAGCTTAGGGGTAGATTGGAACATGTATCAGTCAACTCTTATTCATGCATGCATTACCCTTTCCTCGAGTGCAGACAATTTGATGTGGGAGAAGAACAAAGTGAATGGCTCTGTAACGACCAAATTGGCTTATGAACAGATTTTTGAGGTAGATAGAAGGAGTAACTCATGCTAGTGGATGAGCTGGCTTTGGAAGGCCCATTGCCCGCTTAAGGTTAAACTCTTCATGTGGTTGTGTTTGCATAGAAAAATTCTCACTTGGGATGTGCTATAGGTGAAAGGTTTTCATGGTCCCAACAGATGCACCTTGTGTAGGACTAATGAGGAAAAATAGAGCACTTGTTTAGATCTTATCCTTTCTTTAGGAATTATTTGTGGGTCCTGAGAAATTACTTTGACCTTCTTGTTTGATGGAATGGTGATTTCTTGATTGAAAACTTGTATCTCTGGGATTCAAAGGTTAAACACTTAAGCTTATTTCCCTTTTTTATGCTTTGGGAATGCTGGAAGGCTTACAATAAATAACTTTTCGAAGGAAAAATAGGTTATCATGTGTTTGTTGTCTCTAGAATTATGGGAGCATGCTCAGAATGACATAAACAAAAGCATGTTAAGAAGCCACGGGTCTTTCGGTTTCCCACATTTGCATACCCTGTGGGATACTTTGATGGTGCGACCCAGGATAGAGTCTGTGGGGCTGGTTTTGTTTAAATTAAGTCCCTTGATCTCTATCAAAGGTTGGATGAAAGCGGGGAAAGGTTCCAATTATAGAGCTGAGCTCCTGGCCTTTGGGGAATTCTTTTTCTATCAAAGGTTTGGGAGCTTGAGGAAGTATTGATAGTAGGGGACTCTTAGGTTATTGTTAGATGGGAAAATGGAGTTTCAAATTTTCACTCTCTCATTTTGGAACACTAGAAGTTGAAAGTTTCGAGGCTGATCACATCCTTCAAAATCATATCTTTTCGGCACATATATCGTGAATTCAACGAGGAAGCTGATAGTCTGTCGAAGGCGGGGATTGGTGATATGGACTCGTATCATCCACTTCAAGGAATGGCGTAATTGAGAACCTGTTCGGCTGGTAGCTTGGATTTTTACTAAGGACATTTAACGTCTAGCTGATCTAGGTTTCTCCAACTTTCTACGTTTGAGCAAAATTCTCATCTAGTTAGTGGCTACAAGTTAATCGATGATTGTTTATATGTTCTTTCTAGGATTGTATTTCGATAAGGTTTTCCCATTATTCCTTGATTGATGTTACAAGGATGGATGGCCTTTTTGGACTGTAGGCAATGTTTATCATGGATTCAACTTTTTTTTTCGGCTTTAAAAAAAATATGAGTTCCAATCCAAAATTGCAGAGAAAATTGTGTTTTGATTAAAAAAACTATATAAATGATTTTTTTAAACAACTATGTTAGACCTCAACCTAATTGATAGTATTTATGAGTGTGGGACCTACTCTACAAACTCACTTCCGAGTTTAATAATAAACAAAAACAAGCTTGGCGCTAGATGGAGCTTTATACATATGTTATGTACTTGAAGCTATCCAAAACTAATAATAAGAAATAAGCAAAAATTAAGAGGCAAACTACCCACCTTTTCCATTGTTCTATTATAGGAGACTCATAGGTCTGAGAACCACAAAGACATAATGTTATCAATTGTTAGATATTTTTGCTATTTTTTTTAGGTGTATGTTAGATGGTACTTATTATATTTGATAATTGATAATAAATGCTTATTTTAGATAATGTTAGCTAAATATATATATTTTATATGATGTTTATGTTTATTAGATAATGATGATGATGATGATAAAAAATTAATTTCATCAAAATAATTAATTTTAGAAGTTCTGAAATATAATTATTAATATCTATAAATTTTATTTAATATACAATATTATGAAAAACTTACAAAATATTAAAGTATAAACAAAAATTAATACGATGAAAAAAATTGACAATGAAACCGTGGCTATATAAAAATAAAGCTTTATTAAAAGTGAAAATTGACAATTCTTACTCTTTGTAAAAGTGAAAATAAAACTTTATTAAAAGCGGTTCAAGCATTTTTCGAAAGAGTCGTTATGGGAATTTTAGTCAAAATATCTACGTTTTCTCCAAAATGATCATTATGGGAATGTTAGTAGGAATATTTAGTTGGACCTTACTCCCAAAAATGAATTTTTAAAAGTAAAATGTGTTTGCACTCTCATTAATGTCTATCATAAAGGAGTTTCATCTAATATCTTTATTATAGTATTTAGTATTTTTACTAATGTTTAAATTGTTAAGCACATCACATTAGTGTTTGTAACAATATTTATTGTGTTTATGCAAGAGATAGTTTTTATAAGGTTATATATCTTTTTATAAGCTAATAAGTTATGGAGATTTGAACTTGTGATTTTTTATTTACAACTTATCATCTCAATTATTCATTACCAATCGCTCTAACTTCCATGGGCTCTTATAGGGTTACATTAGTTTCAATGTACATGTTTATTTTTTTTTAAAACCTAAGTTCTAGTTAAAGTTGGGTGCCATTCATTGTTGATGTGATGAAGGTTGGGGATGTTAATAGACACGTGTCCTATTGACATTGACGACATGGTGGTACAACAAGCATGTGGTTTTAATTCATTTTGGGTTGCCAACTTCCATGTTTTACGTCACCTTGAAGTATTGGTCGGCCAGGGCCAAGCCTCGACCCACCAGGGTTGAAGCTTTTACTATTGAATTTAATCATGCATTTATTTCAATTGGACTGGATTTAAGGCCTTGAAGCTTCATCTTGGGATGCATTTGGGGTCTTGCGTTCGATGTGCTTGCTAGCTTGCAAGTTTCAGTTGCTTGTGGTTTGAGAGGGTAAATTCAATGTGCTTTTGTTCTGGCTGGGTTGAAGCTTCTATTATTGCATTTGTTCCAGCAATTATTCCTAGTGGAGTGGATTTGGGGTGTTGAATTCTCGGTTTGGTAAGGCACTGTCGATATGATTCTAAGGAAGACACCATCTTCGAAGCTTGTCAATAGAGTGTCAACCTTTTTTGTACTTGTGGGAGCTTTTGGTTTCATAGGGTAAGTTTGATGTGGAGTTATTTTATTTGACGTAGATGGTCAGTCGAATTGCAATTGTGTTTTAACTCAGTTGCTTCAAGGGTGTTCGGTTATGTGCAATAGGTATGGGGTTTTGATTGTTTTGGGACACCAGTTTCCAAGCTTCACGTTTGTCAAGTAAATTCAATGTGCTTCCTAGTAGAGAGGTTTCAGTTGCTCATGGTTTGAGAGGGTAAATTCGATGTGCTTTTGTTATTACTCAGTTGATTTTTGAATGCAATAGGATATTAAAAAACAAGAAAGATGTTCGACAGTGTTTTCCAGAACTTGGTTGGTAGTACTGTCGCAACGACAAAGGATCTGTTGTTGAGTAAGGTTTCGACTCCCTCAATATTCCAATGGTATCATGTTAGGTTTTGGGGATTTTGTAGTGTTAATGTTGCATGGGTTGTCCTGGAATTTGGGATTGAAAGTGTTCTGTACTTGGCATGGAATATTGGATTCATTGGTTGCATCTGGTTGCAATCCACTAGTTTTATTTCCAATGGATTGATAAACGATTTGATAAGCATTTTTCCCTTACAAAATCCTCGTCTTGTCGTTAATAATGTTCTATTTTTTAAATTTTGTTATTTATATTTGCAAAATGTTATTATGTTGTTCGTTGGTTTATGTTTTTTCTTTTCTATTGTAATATTGTAATATCATCATTGTTGAGCGAAGAGACGAAGCAAGGGCCAACCCAACCTCTACTTCTCTTTCTTACTGGTTACAAATAGTTAGAGCCAGTTACTAGTTAGATCATACTGTCAAATGGAATGCAAAATAGTACCCAAAAGAGAGTTTTCTTTTGGATATGTGCATCTATCCAAGAGTATTGAGAAGAGAAATTTACTTGTAGTATAAATTCCATTTCTTGCCTATAAATCTATGTCTAGTAAGAGACCATTTTTAAAGTCCATTCACCCCATGTGGAGGATGAATTATTGCATCATTGGAAGAGCCCTTGGGCTTGAATTTAACTTTTCATTCTTATATATAAATTGATACCCATGAAGGAATGCTCCATAAAAATTTAGTGTGATTCTCGTGTGTAGAACGTAGTGTTAGATGTTCTCACGTTAAATGTTTTGATATGAATACTATCAAGCAAGTTACAATTGAGTTTGGTGTTTCGTTGATCCAAATTTAATGCTAAGATAATCAATTTGTATAATGAGAACACCTAGAGCTTTGTTTGGTGTTCCCTAAGAATTAAAATCCTCTTGCAATCCCTTGCATAGAAAGGGTCATGCATTAGAGTGAGACATTTGTTGAAAGATTAGCCTCAAACCAATTTAAATAATGAACGATCGCTTGATTTTTGATGATAGAATCTTCTGGTTGTTTAACTGTTAATTTAAATGGGAAATATTGTAACAGTCCTACAAGGTTTAAAATCCTCGTCAATTTCTTATCCAATACCAAATATTCATTAAATTCATGTGAATTAATGAGAAAGTAAAAGGAGAAGCCCCTTCTATTCTCAATATTACAATCTTGCTCAAAGCATTGGTATAATTGATGGACTATACCCTTTTACTTATGTTAGAGCTAGTTTGATTTTTGATGATAGAATCTTCTTGTTGTTTAATTATTAATTTAAATGGGAAATCTTGTAACAATCCTACAAGGTGTAAAATCCTAGTGATTTTCTTACCCAACACCAAATATTCATTAAATTCATGCGAATTGATGAGATGGTAAAAGGAGAAGCCCCTTCTATTCTCAATATTACAATCTTGCTCGGAGCATTGATATAATTGATGGACTATACCCTTTTACTTATGTCAAATCTCACTACTTCTTGGGCACAAATTTGCATAGGTTGTGGTAGCTAGTGAGACACTTAAAGACATGAGCTATATGCTTAGAGGCATGTTAAGACATAATGAACAAAGTTGGTTCATATTTGACCTATTGTGTCTTGACAATAAATGGTGTATCTTTTTAATATTGTATCCAGATTAATTGTAAACATAAAACTTGTGTAGTGCCCATAGGGTTAGATTAGTTCCATTGTACATGTTCAAATTATTTTAAGCCTAAGTTCTCATAAAACACAAGTATGTGTGTCGAATTATCAATAGAATTCGATTGCGCAATGCGGGGAAAGCATTATGGACTTCTGAGAAGTACTATTTGTAACATTGAAATTTTGGTTGTAGCATTGAAATTTCATTCAGACCATTGAAATGCGAATTTCTCTATCCTAAATCTCACAAATGTGCAAAGTTGTTGCATTTGTTGGCCTCTTTTCATAATTCGCCAAAGAATGTCGTTGAATTTGATGGGCACAATATATCTTTTTTTATTATAAATATTACAAAGGACAAAGAGAAAACATTAAATAAACATAATTTCTCCTTGAAATTATTTGTGTCTAAGGACTTTTATAGCATTGGAAACTAGTCTGATAGAAATTCATGTTTTCAGCTATTGAATCAACATATGATTTGAAAAAGTTAGCAACATAAACATATTGAAATGGATAATAAGTTTAGGAGTCTAATATAGTGTCTCCCTTGTTTTAGGAGTAGAGTTTGGCCTTTTGTTTTTTTGCAAAGACTCATTTTTGTCTAGTTGGACTGATTGAGACCATTGTTTTCTTGGCAAGTGTGATATACTTGATAAAAAAAAGTTTGAGCCTATGCAATATCCTATGCATTCATAGTGTGCATATACATAATGCAACAACTCTGTTCAAACATGTGCTATTACTAACTAGTTATGTCAATGTGGATACTTTATGGCTATAGTGGTTACAATGATCACTGCCACTTTTGGTCAGTTCTACCACGTTGATAGCATGATAAGATAGGGAATGAATTGAATAGATGATAGCTAATGGATGATAAGCCTCAAAATTAGTTTATGACATAGAGTACATTAATAACAATACTATATAGGTATTGATACTGGTGCTTAATAGAAATAAGGGACAGAGAAATGGTAATAGTAGATGCCTTTCCACTATGTTGCTACTGTAACTAGGCTTATTATGAAAGACCATATAGATGTAGTGCTTGAATCTATATGTTATGTGAGTACCTTATAAATATATGATTTCCTTATAGAATTACCACTAGTAATCAGTATGAGCACATGGTGCTCTAGCTAAGAATAATTGTTTAATTTATGGAAACTGATGTGTCTCATGCAACGTGGGTGTGCTTCATGAAATTTCGAGAAATTATGTCTTCAACATTGAAATTGTGCTTGTATCATTAAAATTATTCTCAAACCATTGAAATGACAAGTTCTTTATGCTAAATCTCACAAATGAGCAAAGTTCCTAAAGGCTTCTTATAGGATCTTCCAAATGCATAGTGTTAGTGGTTTAATGATAAGAATCAAGTTTGTAGATATTAATGCCTTTAACAGGCTCTTTTGATAATTCACAAAATAATGCCCTTGAATTTGAAGCACATAATGCATCAATTTTTTAAATTCTATGCAGGGACAAAGTGAAAAGGATAAATGAGCAAGTTTTACTAAATTTGATTAATAAAACAAGCTAACTACACTAAATCTCAAGAATGAGCAAAATTCCTTAAGGCCTCTTATAGGAGCTCCCTAGTGATGCATAGTGTTAGCGGTTTAATGCAAAGGATCACGTTTGTTGATATCAATGCCTTTGATAGGCTGTTTTTCTATTTCACGAAATAATGCCCTTTGAATTTGGAGGACAAAGTGTGTGAATTTATTAAATTTTATGAAGGGACAGAGATAAAAAGTTCAAATAGACATAGGTTTCCCTTGAAATTATGTGTATATAAGGACTTCTACGACAATGGAAACTAATTTGATAACAACTCATGTTTTTATGATTTTCAAAAAAGTGGCAACATGAACAAAATGGAATGGGTGATAAGCCTGCAAGTCTAATCTCTTGTTATGATAAAGATTGTTTGCAATTAGATCCTATTTAGTATACCTTTTCTAGGTTATAAATAGATGTCTGTTTAGGATATCATGTAATGTTTTAGTGCCAAAATATTATAGGCTTGCAGTTGAGTGAATTTGCATACTTGTATTGTTTAATTCACCATTTATTAATTATTTAGAATATAATACTTTCCTAGCATGTGAGAGGAAAATGTTCAATTTTATTTGTATTTTTTTTATTTATTATAAAAGTGGCATGATGTTATTAAACATTAATCCAATTTCCATGTTAACTCATTTGAAACAAAAATGTGCAATTACCACACATTATCCCTATAGAATAGAATCTAGAGGTCATTTCTACTTGTTACATTGCCACTTTTTATTAGAATATACCATAAAGGTTATAGAATATTGGAAAAAGTTCATTGGCTTTGTATTGGGTTCCACCATTAGTTCTATCAACTTTAAATTGGATCCCATCATTGGTATTGTTGGCTTCATGTTAGATTATTTCAATAGCGATGTGATCTCCAAATGGGTAATATCATTGTTACGAGGCATGTATTAATAACTTGTGCCATGGTCTCTATGCTTACATCATGCTTTCTATCAGTAGAATGAGTGCTATTGTTATGTCACTTGGACCTAGTCTTGGTCATATGAAAGCATAAAGTACATGTTTGCACTTGAATTTTTAAATGGTGTTCAAGAATTTTGAATAGAGTATGTGGATATATGTTATTTCAATTCTCAAAACATTTTTTGTTCTTGCAAGAGTGTCAAGTAGTCCCAATTTTCAAAATCTTTTCTCTTCTCATAGACTAGACTAAAATGGCAAAAGTATTCAATATGATGCATAAAAATAATGGTTGAAGACTGGTTAGAAAATGACCCACATTTTATTTCAATGATACAAAAGAAAAATTATGCATTCCAATCTTTAATATGATCTTCAACAATATTGTGGCTGTCAGTACTAGTCATAAAGAAAATTGATTGAACATCACTTTTGTTTGACAAACTGCTCTTGGGTAGTTTTCCAATTGCAAAAAAATGTCTCAGAGGCACTTTCACATTAGCAATTGATAATTCCATCCTTGAATTCAAGCAACTATGACATTGTTACTACTTTTTTTCCAGGTACCTATGTTTTTGGTACAGTGCCACATAGTGTAGCTATGTTAAAACAATTTATGGTTAGCTATATTTATTTTGGATGCAATTTAGACATTTTTGTGCGAGCGTCTTGCTTCTGATACAACGACATATTGTTAAATAGACAATTTCCGATTTCTTAGATATATTTTGAATTCACTTTACACATTTTGTACTCTTGGCTTGAAATGTTGTCCCTATGTAACACAACCTAGTATGTATCCCTAGGATTAAATTGAAATATGTTCATATTTCGTATTTTTCTTTTGCTGCAAGTGATGTACATTATGATGTTAGATCTATGCTAGACGGCGTAATGTTCCTCCTTCACACTTGTTGGATTTGTGAAATGACTTACATCGATGGCCATTGTGTCTTGAATCCTTCGTTTTGTCTTAGCAAACAAAATTCTATCATCTAACATAAGATTTTATGGAAATAAAGTATTCATGTAACTGCATTTATCTCTAGTTTAAAGGTGATAATTTGACTTTCCCAAAATGCTTGTTGTTCTGAACAAATTTATTTTTCTGTGGTCTATGTCAAAATCAAACACACATGTTTACAAGAATTTTTATATACTTTCTCTATTGCAAAACTAACATTCATTTCTAAAATTATTTTGATATATATTTTTAGCAATGTTTGGCTCTCTTATCATTCTCCATGCATACACCTCTGAAAAAAATAGATGGTTATCAATAGATCTTTAGTTCTAAAAAATGGAATCTTTATCAATACTGAATTAAATCACTAAAGATCTCTTTGTCATACATGTTACTTATTGTTTAAAAAAACTTTTTGATCTGTTCTGAAGTTCGTTTTGTAACTAAATATTTCTCGTTCATAGTTTTATGGTGATTCTTATTTTATTATATTTTGCAAGAACAATTAGAATAACATTATTGGCATTTCCTTTTAGCCTTTATCTTTTAAAATAGACATAATCCCCTTGTAGTTCACTAATATCATATTTTTTTTTATCTATAGAAAGTTAAATGTACTTTGAACACTGAAATCTATTTTGGATGCACTTTACACATTTTTGTGCTCATGCCTTGCTTTTGATACAATGACATGTTGATATACAATTTATGGTTTCTATTTTGAATGCTCTTTACACATTTTGTACTCCTGGCTTCCACTATTGTCCCTATATAACACAACATAGTATGTATCCTTGTGATTGCATTGGAATATGTTTATGTTTCATATTTTTCTTTTGTTGCAAGTGATGTACATTAAGATGTCAAATTTGTGCTAAATGGTGTAATGTTCCTCCTTCACACTTGTTGGATTTACAAAATGACTTACATAGGTGGTCATTGTGTCTTGAATGCTTTGTTTTGTCTCAAAAAACATACTTCTATCATGACGTATAAGATTTCGTGGAAATAAAGTATTCATGTAACTGCATTTATCTCTAGCTTAAAGGTGATCATTTGAATTTGGCAGTATAGTTCTAAAAAACCAAGCATCTTTCTTGCTAATGAATCATATGACTAAAGATCTATTAGTCATAGGTGTTACTCATTGTTTTAAAAATCTCTTTAGCCTCTTTTGAAGTTCGTTTTTTGTAACTGAATATTTATTGTTTGTAATTTTATGTCTCTTTGCAGTCCACAAATATCATATTTTATTCTATATGTAGAAAACTGAATGTACATTGGACACTGATTGTGACATAATTGAATGACTTCTACAAATGCAAGCTTTTATTACTAGCAAAAACACATTTCTTCAACAGTTTCCCACTAGCAAGAAGAATGCCTTAGAGGCACTTTTTTTCGTAGGTGCCTATGTATTTGATATAATGCCAGGTAGAGTGGCTATGCCAAACAATTTATGCTTTTCTAAATCTCTTTTGGATAGGCTTTAGACATGTTGTCTTCCTGGCTTGTTTTTATTTTTTTTATACAATATCATGTACACTATCTATGTTAAATAATTCCTAATTTACTGGATCTATTTTAGATGCACTTTAGACATTTTGTGCCCCTGACTTAAACAATTGTCGCTACATTACATAAAGTAATATGTATCTCTATGATTTCATTGAAATATGTTTGTGTTTAATGTTACGATTTTTGTTGCATGCAAAATACATTGTGATGTGAACTCTATGTTAAATGGTATAATGTTCCTCCTTAACACTAATTGGCTTTGCAAAATGAGTTCCAATGATCCTCCTATATTAAATATTTGTTTTCAATTAAAAAAAAACCTTATGTCAATAGATACAAGATTCAATGCAAGTAAAGGATTTTGGCAAAAATGCTTAAAAATTGGTCATTTGATTTTGGCAAAGTTCTTGCTATGCTGGACAAATTTAAACTTAATGATATTTTCTTGCATGTAATATATATATTTAGCTCAAATTAAGAATGCATTAGCATTGATACATGATGTATTTGATATATTTTGTTATATCATCATTCATTTTCAAAAGAATTTGATATATTTTTCAACAAGATTTTGTTTTCTCATCATTGTCCATGCATGGCTTAGTTAGCTATCATACCAGTAATCATTGATACACATCAACATTCATACATTCTATATTTGATATTTTGATATATTATGTTTTATCAACATTCTTTTTTAAAAGAACTTGATGTATTTTTCAATTATATTTTGTTTTCTTATCATTGCCTATGTAAAATAATTAGTTATATCAATAATGAATTTTGATATTTAGAATGTTCTTAGACTTAGATTATTGTGTAATAATTATTTTTCAATATTTCTGAAATGTATTATTCTATCTTTCATAGAGTGATTCTACCTTTTTTTTTGTCAAAAATTCACCTTCAGTCATTGGAATGACTGCAGACTAATTTTTGCACTTCGTTCATCATCACTGTTGTCCACTATGTTTTCCAAGTCCCTTTTTCTTCCTAGTGTTGTTTGGATTCTCCAAAACATCTGCGTTCATATCTTTTTTTTGCAAATAAACTTCATTAACAAAAATAGTCGCAGGGGCGTTGCCGCCTCGTGGACCTTATTATTAAGCATATTTACATCAAAATATTTGTTTTATAATACTAATGCTAATAATTGTTTTTGAGTTAAAAAGTAGTTAAAAATATATATGTAGACTAAAAAAAACCCAACATAGATCCATCTTAAACCCAGATCTATTAAGCATCGAGTGGGATCTAATTTATTGAGGTGTAAACATTTTCTTAATGTGTAAACAAAATTAGATAACACAAATTTATAGCTTAAGAAATTGAATGCCTCTGGTACTTAATAGACCTGACTTTAAGGTGGATATATGCTAATTATTTAAAAAATATGATATATTTTAAAATGAACTTTTAAGGTGACTTTAAAAGTTGAATAATCACATTAATATAATTAATTGTTGATATTTTGAATTTTGAATATATATATATATATATGAATGCTAAGTTAGAATTATATTATATTATGAAAGAAACTTTGCATAGTGATGCTTCTACCACAAAACTAGAGCCTTTATGATGACAGTGCTATACATTCAAACTTCTAAACTTCAAGGACCAAAACCACCTCTCTCACATGGGGGTGGTGGTAAACATGGCTTTAACAGTTTTACAAGTCTGAAGTTATACATTATACATTAAAATTTTTAATATTTTGCAGTTTAAGGGATTTGATCCCTCTCGACACTCGGTAAATCTAGAGTTAAGATAGATTTATATTGGATTTATCAAAGTGACACATGCCAATGCTATAGATCCAGAGTTAATATGAGTCTATATTGATTTTATTATAGTGTCACATGCCAATGCTATGTACAAAATTACACTACTCCCTCTTATTGGTTTTTTAACTTTAAGTTAGACTTAACATTGCAAAATAATTATTCATTTAATATTGTATTATTCTATTAAAGTACCAAATGTAAACTCTACATTGAGAAAGAAAATAACACAATAATAATAATAATTATTAAAAATTTAATAAACTTGCAATATTTATTAAATATATTTATGATGCATTTGTTTATAGTTTTGTTCATAACCATACTTAATTTTAAGATATGTAATAATAAAAAATAATTTATTTAAAAAAAGAACTTTGGTATGTGATTTTGAACTATTTGTTATTGACTAATTTCACAACTATATTTATATAAAATAATAAAATAATAAAATGATTTATTTTCTGAATAAATTATTAGATATAATAATATAGATTTTGATATATAAATTTAACTAATTTTACGATTTTTTAAAATAGAATAATAAAAAATAAATTGATTTTCCATAGTAATGTAATAATATTATGATAATGATGATTAACATCTATTGAGATCAACTTTGATTTATGAGACTTAAAAAATGAATTAATTGCTTTGTTTTAAAATTGTATTCCTATGATAAAAAAAAGCTTACATAAAGCTTGGAGAGAAGTGTTCTCAAATTAACATAATTTTGATGTGTAAGAAAATGTATAAATATTTACATATAAATGGTATGAATATTACATATAATTTTATATAGCAGTATTATATAAAATAATGAAAAACATTTTTTATACATTTTAAAATAAAACATAAGTTTAATATTTTTACTTGTTTGATATATTTTTTCAACATGAAAAAAAAGGAACCTTGTTGTTTGATATTCCATAGAATCAAATAAAACAATATCCATACATGTCTCTATACATCTTTCGAAATCAAATATGTCTCGTAACTGAGAAGCCACTCAAATGTAACAATATGATCAACCAAATACTAAAGATTGTCTTAAATATGAACCTCAAAATACTACTCATAAATCTATCAACCCATACAACGGCTCAACATATATAGCTACGGCTCAACATATATAGCTACTGTGAAAATAGTATAGATCAAACTAGAATATACAATCATCCCAAAATAAAAATAAAAACATACATAAAAGAAAACGACATGCAAAATAAAAATAAAAACATAGTTAAAAGAATAGGATATGCAAAATAAAAATAAAAACATACTTAAGTACTCTTAAAAATACAGTGTTCCTTCGGGCTACTGTGAAAATAGTATAGATCAAATTAGAATATACAATCATCCCAAAATAAAAATAAAAACATACATAAAAGAAAACGACATGCAAAATAAAAATAAAAACATAGTTAAAAGATTAGGATATGCAAAATAAAAATAAAAACATACTTAAGTACTCTTAAAAATACAGTGTTCCTTCGGGCCGCTTAATAGATTTTTTAGAAAGCTCATCAACAATGGTATTGAACTCTTCAAGTATATGACTAATAGATAAAAATAGAAAGGGGGAATAAGTGTGTCGATTCTCTAACACCATTTTTCTAGAGATAAGACATGCAACTTTGATAATCCATTTTCCAAATTTAGAATTACCTTTAAATCACCAAGTACCTATAAAGACACAATACCATTAAGAGAGGCAACCTAAAATAGCCACCATAAAGCCAATCATTCTGCTCTAGAATTGGTACCCGAACTACAACTCATCTAAAGTCTAAAGTTATGATCTTTGTTATTTCTTAATACATCCCTCCACCACATACACTCATTTGAGTCGCACCTCAAAGTATTCCATCGCATAATGAAAGGAGATAGTAGGAGCATATATCTTTCGAGGCCTCTTATGTTTTTCTTCTGTATAAAATTTTCTGTACATGTCCAAAATTCTCATACTAATGACATAAACATTTGGAAATTTTGTTCTCAAAGATATCATAATTTATTGATCTCCAAATTCTCCAACATATAAAAACTGAAAGAAGCTTATGACTATGTTAGGATTATTAATCCTCCCTTGTCCAAATTTGGTCATATGTCTAAATCGGGAGTCCATCCAGTCTATTTTTAGTCATTAGCACCATTGGGTCCACTTGGCCTGATTGGGGCACATGTTTCAGTTACTAAAGTGTGGGGAACACTAATTGAGGCTTACTGCCACTGATTGCACTTAATTGCATCAATTTAGGAGCCTCCTAGACCAATCTCTACAATTTAGGAGCCACTGGGAGTGCCGAAACCAATCAAGGTCAGTTAAGTTCAGTTGATGACTAGTCAATATAAGTTAGGAGTCAGTTACATTCAGTTCTAGTCCTCTACATTCAGTTAGCGCTAGGTTTACTTGACTGCACTCAGGAGGGGCGCATTTCTCACCTACCACAGTCAGTTAGCCTTAGTCAACACTGAATGTAACACTTGAGTTGTGTTTTAGAACTTCGATGAACTCTGGTTATGGTTTAGACAAGGTCAGTTAACTATTGAGTCCTCCGATAGTGATTTAGACAAGGTCTTAGTTACCTACAGTCAAGTAGAGTCTAATCAATTCGAACTTCCTCATGTGGATTCGAATTGCTTGTGTCTATTAAAGCCATTGTACTTCATTGCAATTTTATCTAATTACTCTTTGATTAATGAAAAGCATTCATAGCTGCAAGCCATTTTTGCATTGTTTCATTCTTCAATAACTGAGTAAATTGTGTGACCTATCCTGTGAGTTGTGTGTTTGTCCACAGATCTATGTGCTCAATTTAATATGGTATCAGAGCCTCAGTGGACAAGGAACTTCTCCTCCTTAGATCTCCTACTGGATCATTTTTTAGCAAAATTGCTCCTTCCAGCTCTGCACCAGAAGCTGAAGGTTTACCACTTAATACCCCAAGTAAAGGAATTGTTGATCAAGCTTGCTTGATCAACTATGCTGGGTGTGATGAAAAACTGAAATGTGCAGACTGTCGACCTTACGGTGCCCCTTTTGTGTTTTTTGCAGGTACAACTTCGAATGGATTCATTAGTTCCTCTTCTCTCTCTGTCCACAAACTATTCAGAATTGAAGAAGAAGATGATTTCATCTCTGATGAGACAAGGTCTCTGTCGGGTGTTTATTGGACTCGATAAAGAGTATTTTAGTGAGATGGACTGGCTGAATAAAAGTGATGGAGCTTTTGGAACAATAGCAATTGGTCTTTCTCGTAGCTTGCGCTACCTCATTAGATCTATTGAAGACCCGAAGGAACTCTAGAAAAGATTGGATAGAACCTTTGGAGTGATTGATGAGGATCATAATAGCATTTTGGAGAGAATATCCAGCACCATAAGCACTCTTGATCCAAAATTATCATCCTCCACTCTCTTTGATGAAGTTGTTCAAGATGAAGAAGAAGCAGAAGCTTCTACATAGTCAATTCGAATTGAAGACAGTCTCCATGCAGTGACTCCTTCTCTTGATGCTCTGGAAGTTCATGAGATCTCTGATATCTCATCTCTTGATATTGCTGAAATAGAAGAAGACATTCAAATCTCTGATATTGAAGAAAAACACTCCCGCACTTCCATGCAAACATTCACCGATGATTTTCCTTTGAATTTTGTGCCAAATTTACTAGTAATTGCTTCCGAAAGTGAAGAGAAATTTGATTTTTCTCCCTCTAATGTTGCAGCTGGTGTACAAATATGTGATACCTCGGATATTTTGGAAGAAATATCAGATTACCAGAGTGATCCATTCGCTCCCCATGATCTAGATTTTCCAGCAAATTCCTGCAAGATTGCATGCACCAAAATTCAAAATTTTGAAGAAGACGAAAGCTGTGCATCCATCGTCTCGATTAACCATTTATTTTAATCTATTATTAACCTTATTGGATCTGATATGATCTTATTTAGATCTGATATGATATTTCTTGGTTTAATATATCAAATTCATAATCTTTCAGTACTGCTTGTAGTTGTTCTCATCAACGGTGTGAAGAAACAAGTACCGCAAGTCTCCTACAAAACTGCTGCTGGGGATTTGATTCCATTTCACAGTTTTGGATCTGTTTTGAACTGATTTACTTTCTGATATGATATTATTTGGTTCATATTTTAAAATTCAAAAGCTTTCAGTCATGCTTGTAGCTGCTCTCACCAATTCCGGTGTGAAAAATCAAGTACCACACTTTCTCTTCAAAACTGTTGATGGGGATTTGGTGTTAGTTTCCTCATATGAGGTTGCTGATATTTTATTATGTGATTCATTATCTATTTCAGAAGCTATATCAGACTATGGAGTTCAAGCATTCGCTCTCAACAGTCCCAGTGCTTCTCTACCATTGATCACATGCTCATCTCCTCACATAACTAGTAAAGAGGAAGATTTTCTGCATCCGCTAGACACTTGCTCCTAACACTTGGGGTTGTTCTTACCACTCATGGTTTGCTGTTCATGGCTGCAACATATCAGTTTCTTGAGTGTTCCTCACATGTTCTGAATCCTCAAGAACATTTTCTCACTTATCAGTTGACTTCAGTTGCTCTACATGGGTCCAGTCTTCATGCGGCAACTGTCTATATTTCTGATTTAGTTGAGCATATCATTCTTCTTCCAAAGAGGAAGATTCCTCTAGACATAATTATGGAGAGGTTCACATTCCAGGCCCCAGGATACCTGTGCACAGAAGAACCAGATTGATCCTGATTCTACCTGCTTAATTAGAGGGGGGGATTTTTTTCCCATGTGGTTTTTCCCCAGCACCTTGTTTTTGAGCAGTTACTTTACTTTACTTGCTGTAATGGGTAGCCTATGGTCTTAGTTACCAGGGCCCATAGATTGTCCAAGTTAGCATTCAGGGGGGGTGTTAGGATTATTAATCCTCCCTTGTCCAAATTTGGTTGTATGTCTAAATCGAGAGTCCATCCAGTCTATTTTTAGTCATTAGCACCATTGGGTCCACTTGGCCTAATTGGGGCACGTGCTTTAGTTACTAAAGTGTGGGGAACACTAATTGAGGCTTACTGCCACTGATTGCACTTAATTGCATCAATTTAGGAGCCTCCTAGACCAATCCCTACAATTTAGGAGCCACTAGGAGTGCCAAAACCAACCAAGGTCAGTTAAGTTTAGTTGATGACTAGTCAAGCTAAGTTAGGAGTTAGTTACATTCAGTTCTAGTCCTCTACATTCAGTTAGCACTAGGTTTACTTGACTGCACTCAGGAGGGGCGCATTTCTCACCTACCACAGTCAATTAGCCTTAGTCAACACTGAATGTAACACTTGAGTTGTGTTTTAGAACTTCGATGAACTCCGATTATGGTTTAGACAAGGTCGGTTAACTATTGAGTCCTCCGATAGTGATTTAGACAAGGTCTTAGTTACCTACAGTCAAGTAGAGTCTAATCAATTCGAACTTCCTCATGTGGATTCGAATTGCTTGTGTCTATTAAAGCCATTGTACTTCATTGTAATTACTATCTAATTTCTCTTTGATTAATGAAAAACATTCATAGCTGTAAGCCATTTTTGCACTGTTTCATTCTTCAATAACTGAGTAAATTGTGTGATCTATCCTGTGAGTTGTGTGTTTGTCCATAGATCTATGTGCTCAATTTAATACCCGAGACCAACCTCGAAACAAAGCACCAAAATCAGTTTACAATGTGAGAATCAAACCCACACAAAAAATCCTAACAAATTCCCATCTGGCAGATTCGCCATGCTCACAAACAAATCGAGAAAGCACGCTATAGCGTGCGTGATGGACAAAAATAGAAAGCCAAACACCTAGAACTCAGGCTCGCTTGATAAAAAACATGGTTCAAAGCACCTTCAACGGCCTGCAACAATTGCATTCCTCTTTGCATCTTCAATCAACGAAATAAACCTTGTCCATAGATCTTGTTCTTTGAGAAATCTTAACCATCCAACGATGCAACCTTTAACCAATTTCATAATCCACCAACTTGACAGACTTCCTCCTTTCCATTGCGAAATTGATTATGACCATATATCACAAATCCCAAAACATATTGAGGTTCTTGGTCAACCTCAAAACATATAACACATCAGAAAAGCTAAGGGGTTTTCCAGACTCATTCTGAAATGAATCAGTGCCAACTCCCTGCACCTGATACTGCGCATCACCACCCAACTCAACATGGATACATGTTCCACCCTCCTGCAAGTCTTTGAAGAATCTCTTCTGTCCAATCATATGACTATATGCTCCACCGTCGATGTACCAAAAAGTGTTGTTTGTGGTTCTTACCATGCAAGCTATCAAACAAAACACCTCATCAAAGTTCCTGCTGAACTCTTCCACCTTCGAAGATCCAACTATCTGGGTATTGCTCTTTTTCTTCCTATCTAGGCACTGGGAGGAAAAGTGTCCCTGCTTGTGGCAGATAAAACACTTGAACTTTGACATGTCTAGGTTCTTCTTAGCACCCTTCTTCTTCTTTTCCTTACCCTTGCTCTTCCCTGTCAGGGCTAGAGCCTCCTCATCCACAATATGTGGGGCACTACTAGATGAGCCTGATCCTTGACCCATACGAATCTCCTCCTGCACAAAGTATTCCCACAATCTCTGCCAATCAGGGAGCTTCTCCCTAGACAGAACACCTTTGAAAAAGGTTTCCCATGGCTTAGAAAAGCCATCGAGGGCTATCTGAACTAGCTCATCATCCTCAGTCTTAGAGCCAACAACTCCAAGCTTGTTTCTAATCTGTGTGAACCTTGTGAGATAAGGCATGACTCCTTCTCCCTTGGCCATCCTAGTACTACACATCCTCTCTTGCAACACCATCTTTCAGTTTTTGTTCTTGCTTTGGTACATACTTTCCAAATCCTTCCACATTTCTGATGCGGTCTTCTTCTCGAAAAGATGCAGGACTATGTGGTCCTTCACTCCATCCAAGATGATCAACATGGCTCTAGAATCTATCTTCTTCCAAGCTACCAACTCTGCTGGATCTGTGGGCGCAACCATCGTGGAGTCAATGCGCTCCTCTGCATCACTAACATCTAGGATCCTTGTGATCATTTCTTTCCATGTAGGAAAGTTCTGAGCCCCCATGGAGTGTATCCTCAGCTCTCAACTACACGGCCATACTGAAGTGTACCTGTCAAACCCTCGATCTGAAGTCTAGGTTTATGTCTTAAATAGATCTTCCCCTGATCTATCACTGCTGTTGCAAGTCTCTCAGATTTAGCTCAACTGAGCTCTAATACCACGTAAATTTTCCTTTAAATTTCAATCTAGGGCTAAAAATATATATTCAATTTGTTACTGGAAAACCACACATGAACTTGTTTACTAGTATTGCAGTGGAATATAAAAACTGAGAAACATTCACAACACTACATCACAATATAGACACTATTATTTTGGGTATGGAAACCCCCGGAAAAACCCAAGATGGGAAAACCGGTGCAACAGTCAGATATGAGTTTTATTATTGAGAAAATATGGAACTTTTACAATCAACAGAATATTCACCCAACCCGACAAATGTGAACCCCTATAGAAACACTGGACAAGTCAAACAGCCTAACACATCCTCAACATAACAGTATGGCCCCTGTGTCAGTAATACAACCTCCTCTGCCGAATGGTACGACTTCTTCCCAGCATGATTTGTACGGCCTTCTCTCAGCCTGGAACCCCGATGACTCTATCAAGTAAATGTTCCTCTGTCTTCTCAACAAAAATCCCCTGTTTGACATTCAGTGTTTGTTTGTATCATGTCCATGTGTGTCCTCTCCAGTTAAAACCCTAACCCTCATTATGGATCTATGGATGAGATCCTCTGGTGAGAATGAATGGTCAAGATTAGCTTAGCCATTACTTAAATGTTTCACTTTTCACTTTATAAAAGTGATTCCATTAAAGTCAAAATCAAATTAGAATAGTTAAAGTATTTTCGTAAGTCAAAACTTGGAAAAATTACTTTAAAATAGATTTGGCTTTCAGTTTGATGTCTATCTAGCATACAAGGACACATGCAATGCTAGAAGACCTTCCTTGTTGCTGCTCTCTAACAAAACTATGATATGAAGGTTGTCCAGAGTTGCTCACTCTACTTGCAAAGCATATTGAAACAACCTAACGCCGAGGTTGTAGGTGGATTGTGGAGCCACTACAATAAACTAGAGAATCGATGCATCAAATCCAAGACTCAAATACGTCCATGTAAACCTTCACATTCATCTTCGTGTTTTTTTCCTAAGAAAGAGACTTCGAGCATTCACCCATAGAAGTTCTTGAACAAAAAATTCGAGCATTGAATGGTCTTCTTTTCACAGGGTAGTACTAATTGATACTACAAGCAACAATTTAGACGCAACCATTTCTTCTTCTTCGCAATAGAAAATTGAACTTAGGCTAAAACAATAATTACCCTCTTTCAACCTCCGTGAAAATTTGAATTAGAAACCAATAATTTCAAGTAGGAATTTATTCAAATCTTACTATAATATGTCGTGCTCTGACTTGTGTAGCAAATTCTTCATGAAAACTAGGACTAGTCTCATGTCTTCTTTACTAATACTTCTTCCTTGCATGGGCTTCCTACGCAGGGGAATTTGTAGTTTATTTTCTTCACTTGAGATCCTCCTTAGGCTCCGCAAATGGTGCTCAAACTCAGATCGCAAGTTTTATCTCTCTCGATCGTTGCGTAAAAAATCTCTCCATGGTCAACGTTCCATTGTCCCATTCAAATCATCATGTGCATGTAAGTAGCAATTCTAGCCAGTGATCCATATTTTTTAATCTTTAATGAAGATTTTTGCATAAACTTGTTATCATTCAAAATGTAATTGCCACTAAAGGTATCCTATCCAAGACAATAGAAGAGGCGTGGCTAAACCAAGTGACTCCGCAAGGACATTATCCACCACTAGTGGAGTAGTTGTCACATTAGACTGGCTCATTTCACTTTAGATCAAACGAAGAGCAATATAAAGGGAGAGATGCTTGTTGGCCAATGAAGGCCAACGAGACAATACAAGACACCGACAAATATAAAGCAAACTAAGACAATGATGCCTTGAATTGGAAATCCTTGATCTATTAGATAACAATGGGATCAAAGTGTTAAGTACGAGTTGAGAAGCTTCGTGATGTAAGAAATATTCAACCACAAATATTTATCCTGAGAATGAGAGTTATAAACTAGATCTAGAGAGATTGAGTGTCGAAGAAGGAAAACCCAATTTGTTCCACCCAGGGTTTAGACAATAAACCATGAGTGTTCCAGTCAATCTAGTAAGTTTTCTTTATCTCAATTCTTTAAATTTTGTGATTTGTTCTCACCCTTCAACATTAAATTTTTTTATCAGTCAAAGTCCAAAGTTTTATTACTAGTTGTTATTAACTAACCCATTTACTCTTTTCCTAAATAATAATTTTAATTTAAAAATAAAATTATTAAATAATAAAATTATTTAAAAATAAAATTGTTAAATAATAGTTTTAATGATAAATGAATTTATTATTAATCATTTTTATTAAAACTTAAAATTATTATTTAATAACTTTCTTTATGCATATCATATGACTTTGTACCCATAAGCTTTTAGGTGGCTTTGAAAAGATTAAGTTTTATTTCATAAAAAATATGTCTTTCTTTTCCTTGTAAGTCCAATCCCATATTTCATTTCATGTTTAAGTCATAAGCTGACATGGTTTCCACCAATTGTCGTCGCTCCACGTCACACAAGTGTAAAGCCTTAAAGTCCCATCGCTAGTCCACATCACACAAGTGTTAAGCCTTAAAGTCCACACATGGAGCACCAAGAGAAAGGCCGCATGGAGTGCCCAATGCATCGGTAAGAAATGTGGAAAGGAAGGAAGGAAATATTTTAACGTCCGCGAGGCTAAGAATAGCCTATGGGACAGACCAACTTGCACGCTGTTTTCTACAATTCAATCCTTTGTCTGTTCAACTTGATGATGAGCGTCCCCAATTTTTCCACAGTCCCCTCGTTAAATAAATCATCCCAAGATTTATCCCCCAAGACATTTGCATACCTGTCCCTATTGTCCTTAAAGGCTTCACACTCTAAAATGAAGTATTTTTCTGTCTCCACCTTACAAGTGGTGCAAAAAATACACACTCTTTTTTCCCAAGCTTCTTTTGGCCTTTTCCAGCGCTCGATGTCACAACGGAGTTGATGGGAATTAGTTCTTAATTGGGCAATGAGAAATTTGGCTTTCCAAGGTATATTGGTCCCTATGTATGCCTTTTGATGTTGATTGTAGGTAGGGTTAAACTCTTCAATATAATACTTTCTCTTTCTCCCTAGCTCTTTATCCCAAGTTCGCTTGTGGAACTTATTGATAACAAAAGCCTTTATTTCTTTACTATTCGTAGGACACGTGCTCAAGCACATATCCCACTTGCTAAGCCATTTAATATTTTGCCGCATCCAAGTCTTCTTTCTTTTGCACAATATGTCATTGAAGACAACCTTAGGCCATCTACCTTCTTCCATTTGCTCAACTCTTTTTAGATATCTTATGAGACTCACCATAGCGATTGCTTCAATAGAAGCCACCCCCATTTCACTTAAGCATTATTTTGTATGGCACTAAACTCTTAATTTTGAACTTGCTTGTGATCATTTGTTTTTAAATCTTTTCGATTTGCTTCCATTGTAAGTCAAAGGTACTGTTTGCCCAAACTTCACAACCATATAGAACAACTGGGATCACTAAGAGCCCAAAAAAGGTTTGCATAGTTTTCCAGTCCCATAACTCTGCCTCTCTGCACCTATTTTGGAAAGCATAAAACACTTTCCAACCTCCCAGAGTTCTTTTTTTCCTGCAGCCTTCCCAACTCAAACTTTTGTTGAAGTCGATTTCGAGATACTTGTAATCTTCCACTACTTCAAGGGTATTGTCTTCAAAGTAGAACTTATGTTGTTTATGTTTTCTTTTGCTAGAAAAAACTACCACTTTCGTCTTGCTAGTATTTACTTGCATCCCAACTGTTCTACAAAAGAGCTCAAGAGAAATTAAGTGTTCTTGCAAGCCAAGAGCAGACTTAACAATCAAAATAAGGTCATTTGCATACAAAAGAAGACTTATCACATACTCGCCCATGAGGATGTCATCCTCGCCCTCTAGGTTTAACCACTCTTCAAGTTTGTCAATACATATGCCAAAAAGGGTAGGGGATAATGGGCACCCTTGCTTGACCCCAATATCGCTTTCGAAACTTTCGGAGATACCATCTGATGTTCTGATTTTGACTTTGACCTCTTCATATAGCCTGTGAACAGCCGCCCTAAGAGGGAGAGCATACGCTACTGGTTTTACAGACTCAATACAATTGAGATCACTACTTCTGATCCCAGCTGATCACATTAAGTGCAGAGGGAGAGCATACTATGTAAACTCTCCTTAAAACCTTCTAGTAACAATCATCACAAGTATTGAACAACCAAGTACTATATTCAGCAGTTTACACACCAAATGTTTGACAAAAGCCATGAGTCAAATTTCTCATAGTAAGCTACAACCAAGTATTTGCAAAGTGTTTGTTAAGACTTTACAACAACTATACACTGAATAAGAAAGAAAACCAGATCTCTAAAGTGGATAGGCCTACAACAATGACATATTTGCAGAGTTAGAATTCAGTACATGACAATGAAAACCTTTCCAAACACTTAAGTAGTGAGTGCAACAAGGGTACTTTTTGACACAACGGTCCATTCACCAAGGAAACTTGTCTAAATTTGTGTATGGGAAATTACAGTGGTATTAGAGCCACTTTTCTTGTCAACTTGTGATTTGATGAGAATTTTATGAATCTTGAAAGTCCGAGACACCCCACATACAAGAGGTGAAGGCCATGTGAACCCAGACGCATTTTCCTATAAGAATACAGGGAAGGTTTAGTTGAATCAGAGGAAGAAGAATTTTTGGAAGAAGAAAAGAGGAGCAACCATAGTTTGTGAGTGAAGAGATGGGGGATAGAAATGATCCCTCTTGGGGGCAACGAGCATGGGTTGTTTGGAGGCAGCAGAGGTGAACCAAACAGAGAAACACGAAGAAACGATAGTACCATAAACATTTTGAACGATCTGGCTAGAGGACAACAACATCTAGTTGCTCTTATGATGCAGTTGCTAGTAAATTCACATGGGAGAAAGAACAATGGTGCAGAGTGTTCCAATGGTTGGAATGGGAATCATGCAGAAGGAAGCAACACAAATATTCCCCCGCCACCCAACACAGGGGTCAACAACAAAAGAACTACTAGACCAACACTGCCACTATTCTTGACGAATCAGACAGTGGTACAACCGGGGAAACCAATATCAAGAAATAGCTTCATTGATTACTTAGCAGAGTACAAGGGTCTAGGTACGGTCTTTCACACCAAACAAACCTTGTGGTCTTTCCAGGAATTCTGCAATATTAAATATCGAAATAGACCTAGAGACTTTGGTCGGATGCAACAAAACTTTGACTTACAATGGAAAATGAGGAAACTAAATATTCCTTTGTTTGATGGTTCTAACAAATACACAGCGAGAGCATGGGTCCAGAAGATCGATACTTATTTCCTACTGAAGCCCATGAGGGAAACAAAATCCATCAAGTACGCCACTCTACATCTGGAGGGTGAAGCACATGAGTGGTGGTACCATGGATTGACCACCTTAGGACATGCCAGCATCACTTCCTATCTGTAATTCACTCGGAGATTGATTAGCCGATTCAACAAGAAGGATCAAAAAATACATTTCAGAGAGCTCGCTCAACTAAAATAGACAAGGACTCAAGATGCCTATATTATAGAGTTCCAAAGGTTGGCAGTTACGATGACTGATGATTCATAGGACAGACTTATCATGCTATTTACAGAGGGATTATCTGAGCCATTACGTGGATGGGTCAAGGCTTTCAAGCCCGTTACTCTACAGGATGCTATCACATGCACCCAGGATATGGAGGATGCTGCACCCAAGAATAGGTACCTGTCCAAACCTTTCATTCCGTAAAAGGGGAAAGAAAAGAAACCTTTTTAGAAGGGAGAATCCGGGAACAGTAGATTGGATGAAGAAACCCGAGACGAGTTGCGAAGAAAGAAACTGTGTATCAATTACAAAGAACCATGCCAGCTGGGACATCCATGTATGGGAAAAGGAAAGGTCCATTACATAGAGGTGGTGTCGGATAGCGATGAAGAGGATGAGATGGAGCAGGAGCATGATGAGGGCCAGCCACATGTACAAGTACAATAGGTACAAAAACCACAGATATAGCAGCCACGAGTGCAACAGTCACAAGTACAAGTACATCAGGTACACCAACCACAGGTACAAGAGCCTTCCATACAGCTTCAGAGGGGGAACATTGCTACTTTATCAGCCACTCCCAGGTTCAATCCCTTCCATGTCAGAGGAGTCATTGGAGGGCAGAGAGTCACGGTCTTGATTGATGGTGGGGCTACCCACAACTTCATCGACTTTGCCTTAGAAGCCAAGCAAGGCATCCAGTCCCGTGATTTTGAGGGGTCGACGTGGAGATAGCATGTGGACAGATCATGCCATGTGTGCGGAAGGCCCCCCAACTGACTTTGGCGATGGGGAGCTATAGCATGACAGGTGACTTCTACATAGTGGACCTAGCAAATATCAATGTGGTTTTGGGAGTACAGTGGCTCAACACTCTAGGACCAATTACCACATATTACTGTACCATGGATATGGGGTTCAACACCCCTGAGGGCACAAGGGTAGTTCTGCGAGGAATGTTTAATGAAGCTTCGAGAATTATATCATCTCACGGGATGAAGACTCTATTTCGGCGAGGTCATGTGGCATATGCAACAGAATGTTTGATCACCACCCATAAATCCTCATGAAGGCCAGTAGTATCACATAGATATATAACACCTATTGGGAAAGCATGACAAGGTATTTGGAGAGATTCCACCGGGATGACCACCAGATAGAGGCTTTGAGCATACCATAGAATTAGAAGAAGGGGCCAAATCTGTGATCACCACCCCTTACAGGCATCCAAAGGCTTTCAAAGATGAAATCGAAAAGGCGATCAAGGATTTGTTGGCTATGGGACATATCAGACCGAGTCCCAGTCCATTCACATCTTCGGTTGTGCTGGTTAAAAAGAAAGATGGGACTATGCGGACGTGTATCGATTATAGGGCCTTGAACAAGAATACTATCAAGAATAGGTACCCTATACCTAGTATTGATGAATTGTTGGATGAGTTGCATGGGGTAGTATACTTTTCAAAAATTGATCCTCGGTCAAGGTACCATCAGATCAAGGTCCAAGAACAGGATGTGCATAAAACAACTTTCAAATGCCATTATGGACACTAGATTTCCTGGTTATGCCATTTGGGCTAACCAATGCACTAGCTACTTTCCAATCGTGCATGAATCATATTTTTAAGAAGCAATTGAGAAAATTCTTGCTTGTATATATATAGCAAGACTTGGGAGGAACATATGAGACACCTAGATGAGATATTGGGCATTATGGAGGAGCAGTCCTTGTATGCCAAGGCCTCCAAATGCGAGTTTGGGATTATGGAGATATTATACTTGGGCCACGTGATCAGTGCACAGGGTGTACAAGTCCATCAGGAGAAGATCCGGGCTATTCTAGATTGGCCCCCACCGAAGTCTCTTACTAAGCTATGGGGGTTCTTTGGGTTGTGCTAGTACTTCAGGCGTTTTGTCAAGGGGTTTTCACAACTTGCAGCACCACTCACAGATCTAACAAAAAAGAGCAACAGAGGATTCTCAAAGGGAATTTGGCAGGCTCAAGGAGGTGATGAGTACTTGCCCAGTGTTGGCACTACCAGACTTCAACCAGCCCTTCGTGCTGGAATTTGATGCCTCAGGCATCAGTGTTGGGGCAGTTTTGATGCAGAGCAGACACCCAATCTCCTTTAAGAGTAGGAAGCTCAGGGAGACGGAAAGGCTCTATTCTATATACAACATGGAGATGCTCACTATCATGCTTGCGCTGGCTAAGTTTAGACAGTACTTAGTAGGCAGCAGATTTGTGGTGAGGACTGATCATAATACTCTGAAGTACTTGCTAGAACAGACAGACTTGAATGAAAGGAAACAAAAATGGGTTAGCAGGATATTGTATTACAATTTCGACATGGAGTATGTAAAGGGGAAGAATTATGTTGTTGCTGACGCCCTTTCTAGGAGATTGACAACTTGCTCATTGATGGAGATTTTAGCAGACTGGAAGTCCCACCTCCTTGTGGAATATTCCAAAAACAAGTTGGCTTGCAAGGTATTGAATGGCCTACTTCAGGATGACAGGTATAAGGTAGTGGATGATGTCATTTTCTGTAAAGACAAGATATACTTGGTACCAAAATCCAAGCTCGAAGAGAAGATACTCAGGGCCACACATGACACTTCAACCGCGGGGCATCAGGGGTATTTTAAAACATACCGCCAGATCCGGGAGAGGTTCTCTTGGAAGGGTCTCAAGAATGATGTCCTAAGGCATGTAAGGGAGTGTGTGACCTTCCAACAGAACAAAATTGAACTGAACCATCCGGCAAGGCTCCCACAGCCTCTACCCATTCCTAAATAGAAGTGGGAAAGCATCTCTATGGATTTCATCATAGGGTTGCCACATGTATAGGGATGAGATTGCATCTATGTGGTGGTGGATCGATTGACGTAATTCACACACTTCTTTGCGATTTCCTCAACTTATACAACAACTCAGGAGGCAGAAGTGTTCTTCATGGAGGTGTTCAGTTTGCATGGATTGCCAAAAAACATTGTTAGTGACAAGGATTGACGGTTCATTGGAGATTTTTGGAAGGAACTTTTCAGGTTGGTTGGCACAAAATTGACTCCATCACCAGTTACCACCCCCAGACAGATGGGCAGACAGAGATGGTTAATAAATGGATTGAAGGCTATCTGAGAAACTATGTAACAGGGCAACAAAAGGTGTGGATCAGATGGTTAAATTTAGGTGAGTATTGCTACAATACCACCTACCACATGTCTATTGACATGCCACCATTGAGAGCAATATATGGGTACAATGCCACTTCATTTGTGGACATAACCTTTGGGGATAATAGGGCACCAAAAGCAAAGGATTGGATCCAAGAGAGTTAGGACATCCTTCGAGTACTTAAGGAAAACTTGCAGACACCTCAAAACCAACAAAAAGTTTATACTGATAGGCATAAGACCGAACGCAACTTCAAAGTGGGAGACTTGGTGTTTTTGTGACTTCATCCTTATCGTCAGTCTTCACTCAAGCGAAGTGGCGCAGAGAAATTGAAACCTTGTTTCTATGGACCGTACAAGGTCACTAGGAGAGTGGGGGAGGTGACTTACGAGTTGGAGCTTCCGGAGGGAAGCAAGATCCATAACGTTTTTCATGTATCTTGCATCAAGAAGGCATTGGGCCAACAAGTCACAACATCTGTAGAACTACCCCCATTGGACGAGGGCAGTCAGTTGATTCTGGATCCAAAGGAGATACTGAAGGTCCACGAGAGGAGATTGAGAAACAAGGTCATTCAAAAGTACTTGATCAGATGGAGACATATGCTTGTGGAGGATGCTAGGTGGGTTAGTGAACAACTATTACAACACCCCAATTTGCGAATGCTTGAGGATAAGCAATTTCGGGAAGGGAGGACTGTAATGTCCCCTTCCGAGTAGTCACCACGAGCGACTCATTAGCCTATCCAGTTATTGTAGGATATAGTCGTCAAAAAGAGAATTAATTAATTATTAATGTCTCCTAAACCAAAAAGATTTTATAAAGTGACATTACTAATTTATTTATCTAAGGTGACTTTATAAAAGTCACTTTATAATAAATTGAGCGAAAAAACTAAAGTTAAGAAATAAAGTGCTCAAATTAAAAATTAAACGCTGGGATGAAGGATTTTTCTCCATAAAGTCACTTTATTAAATTTTAAATGGAGAAAAGCCAAGGGAAGTCGAAAAATCGCTAAAAGAGGGGAGAGTGAAATTATAAAAAGGAAAATGAGAGCTCATTCTCTCATTCTTATCTATTTGCATTTTAGAAAAAAGAGCTCTTGAGCAAACTTCTCTTGGAGGGTATCCTGGGAGGAGTTGTTGGTTTCGATAGTGAGACAAATCTTCCCTAGCATCTATTGAGGAGGAGTCACCTCAGATTTCTCAACTGCACTTCATTGCCATCATTTGGATTTGCATTCTCTTCTAAGAACTGAGTTTTAAAGTGAATCTCTAGTGGATTATTGGCTTGTTGAGGTCGCACTTGCTCTTCATTTTCTTCTCAGCAAGAGGGCACACCACTTGGAAAATGCTTCATTTGCAAAGATCCTGCAAGTTGAGTTAGCAAGAGAATATTTATGGCCAAAATCGTGGGAGTTAAATACTATGTATTTTTCTGAATGCAAAGTTCGTGGTGACTGGGTACTTGTACAACTTCCAAGACAAGGAGGGCGTACTACTTCCAGGCAGCTACATATTCTCTCGATTCCTTTTTCATTGGTCAAAAAGAGGAAGAAATCGTGGGCATAAATTATTATACAAAGAAAGTTAAAACCTAAGTTGCCAGGAAACGTGGGTACGAGAACGAGTACTGGTACAAGGACAGGGACGAGGACGCCACTTTTTGAAACAGGGTACTTGGGTAGGTCGGGGGTATTGTAGACATATATATATGTGTGTGTGTGTGTGTGTGTGTGTTAAATTTTATAAAAATAAAACATTTCACACTCACATCATACATGCATATTTGATATTTCTAAATTCAATGATTCATATGAACATTCGCATTGAAAATTTGAAATATAAAATAATAAATTTGATAAATCAGATGACATAGACTCATAGTAGATATCAACTGGAAGACTGAAGTTATATTAATATAATTAACAGCATAAAATATTATATGTCACTGACACCATGAGTTCAAACTTCATTGCCATACTGCATCCAAATCTTGCCTAAAGGCATTTTTAGACATGAAAAATAAAGTTCAAAACAGTAAACATTGAACATGATCACGATAGTTGATTTGGCTTCCTCAAGCCATGTCATCAGCAGCTTTAGGATCAATGTCATTAGCATCACTAAGGTCCTTTGTCACATCGTCGCTGGAGTAGTGAGCACAGTGCACTAGCAGTGAGAAATGTAGTGTTGCGTTGGTTTAGGTAAGGGGCAAGGGCCCACATAACATGTGTGTTAGTGTTTTATTATTTAATTTTTAAAATTCTGAACTTCGAACTTTGCAAGTTGACTCATCCTGAACAACAAGCTAAGATAAATTGTCCAACGGGTGTACCAGACGCGTACCCAAACACATGGTACGACATACTAAAATCCACGCAAGTACCCTATTTTCATACATGAAGTACCCGGTACATGAGATTGGATTTGGGTATGGCTGGGGACGTACCATTGAAGTACCCAAGTACCTAGTACTGGTTCGTGTACCCGACCCCCCAGTAAGGGTACCCATGCAACACAGTTTAAAACAATCTTCTTTCACGGCCAGGCATCTACAGGAGTTATTTGTGACTGCTGGGTGTTTTATGTAAGGGTTGTGCCTACAACAGATTGTTCATTTCCACTTCATTGAGAAGAAGTTTTCACTTGTATTAAAACTGAACTTATGACAACTATAACAATTGTTTACAACTAGTGAAACATTTAATTAAATGGGGTTCCTGCATATGTTATTAGCATAAAATACTAGCAGGTTAGCTCAAGTGTGATTGAGAGTTGTGAATGGAAAGCAGGAGGTTTCCGGGTAAAGTCCTTGTTGATTTTTCCTGAGTAGCATCGAGAGTCATTCTCTTAGGAGAATGGGGACATCTGGTCTGGGGCCAGGATGTGGAACCAGTCCAACACTGGGGAACTCAACCTTGAGTTGAGTCACCATTCTGTTGAATGGAGATATCTGGTCCGGGACCAGGATATGAACCAATCCAGCACTTGGGGACTCAACCTTGAGTTGAGTGACCCTTCTGTTGAATGGAGGCATCTGGTTCGGGACCAAGATGTGGAACAAGTCTAGCACTATGAGACTCATCTTAGAGATAAGTGGGCATTCTTTGAATGGAGGCGCTTGGTCAGTTACCAGGAATTTAATCTAGTCCGGGACTAGGGACTCAGCTCGGGGTTGAGGGCCATTCTCCAGGAAAATGGAGGCACTTGGTTTGTTGCCAAGTATTTGACCTTGGGTCAAATTATACAGCCTATGGCTGAGGCACCAGGCCTGTTACTAGGATTACACTATAAGCCCTAGACCAAGTCTCAGCATGTGTAACACTCTGACCCTCGATCAGTGGGATTTGTGATCTTCTCCAAGGCTTAACTATCCTTGGTTAAGACACCTTAGTATCCAATCTTGGTGTCACACAGACTGTGCGATAAAAGCATTAGTAATTCTCTCTGTTTATGATGATGTACTTTGAGTGGGGATGAAGGATCTGTTGTCCGTCAATTGCACACCAGCAGCAGAAACTTTCCGAAAGTTGTCTCTTCACTTGAGACAGTGGGAGAGGTGTGACCTTGGGGGCAAGCACAGAGCTAGGTACTGTCACCTACTCCTAGCTCCTTCGTTTAGGCTAACTCCTGACAAAGCCAAGGGGGGTAGTCCCTACAAAAGAGTTTCTATGGCTCTTAAGTTGTTTTAAGTGTTTCTAACGGTTATGAATGCGGATGGGTGTTTTTTAAGAGTTTATTATGATGAACGAAGATTGCATATCAAATAACTGAAAAATAAACATGAGACAAAAGAGCAATCTACGTTGTTATCACAAAACTTAGAAGATAAACCATATGTTCAGAACCCACGAAATGATATAGCATTCAAAAATATAAACTTTCATCAAAATATCCAATGAACAAATGGCCCAGATTATCAATAATGCGTAAAAGAAAGGACCAGTGTCTTATGGAGTCAACTTATCAGAAATGCTTAAGCGTAATGAGGATATGAGTCTCAAAATAGTGCCAGTGAATGTGTATTGCAATTAATCTTGGTTTATTTTAGAGTTTTTTAATGGTCTTGTTTAAGGTTTCAACAAAAGGTATCAAGAGATCAGTCGGGAAAGTCTTCCGAGTTACTCCGTTCGAGACATGACAGCCCGCCAGTATCTCAGGCTGGTTTCGCGAAGATTGGCCAACTAGCTGAGACATTAGATAGCGGGGAGTTCTGACGCCCTTACTAGGAATGACTTGGGAAACTTTCTACAACGCCGATGCGTTGGTTATGGGGTAAAATTTTAGTTATGTTGTTTATTGCAATCTTAGCAAGTCCGTTCACCGTTCTGAGTACGAGCCCAACTATGAAGTCGGCAGAGCATACTAGGTGAAGAATAATCAACGAAGTAAATTAATTAGAGGAATGTGAGTTGCAAAATTTTATTAAGTAAATTGATTAAAACCCTCCGATAGAGAGCGCTCTTGACTTTGTCTTATGACAGAAGTTCAAGAGTCTTAACTAAACTATATGCTTGGTGCAAGGATATGCAGTGGGAATGCTCTTCGATAGAGAGTGCTCTTGACTTGGGTTCCGGCAAGTTCAAGAGACTTAAGAATTAATTAGTTAAACTTGAAAAAAGAGTAAAACACTAATCTACCCAAGAATCTCTTTCAGCTTTTTAGGCCTTAATCGAGAGGGCATGGGAGTAAGTAACAAAAACCACGACAAAAATAAACAACTCTCCAATAGAGAGCACTCTTGATCCACCTTATGGTGAGATTCAAGAGATTTTGGTTCTTTTTTTATTTAATCTTTTCAATGAAATAAAAAAAACAACTAACTAGCAATTAGTGGAAATGAAAACTAAGTTAAGTGCTTTAAGTTAAAACTACACTAAGTAAAAATGAAAAGGGAACACAAAACACACTTCCCCCAAATAGGTGAAGTAGAAAAGATGGGAGGCTTGCTCCCACTAACATTTTTATTAATAATTTACAATGCTTGGAGATTTTAACCCTTGAAGAGAACTTAAAAAAATGATGTGGTTTGTCTTCTTGTTGGGAACTTTTTCTTCAATATTTCCAAGTCTTTAGACTTGTCTTTGGTTGACCTCTTCTTTAGTATCTGCTCAAAACGAACGACTCGAGCACCCATTATTCGTTAATAAAACCAAAGTAAATCTAGATGCAAAAAAAATGAAATTATTCTAAGTGCAAAAACTACCCTTTTAAAATGCAAATTTTTTAGTTTTTTTGAAGCAAAACTAGATACAAAACGTTTACAGGCAAATTGGGAAAGATGAAGAGGGTAAAATGGGGCAAAAAGAAAGCAAAAAAGAGCGCTGAAATAAGTGAGGAAAAGAGGGAAAAGGGAAAAGCGAACAGTAGTAAAGAGGGCTGCAAAACAGAGAGAGGGAAAAAAGAGGGCAGCGAAAGAGGGCTACAAAAAAGAGAGGGAGAGAGAAAAAGATGAGAAGGTAGTAGGCCAAAAATGAAAGGAAAAGGTTTAGGGCTTCCAAGGTAGCAAGTAACCGAGTTTTAATATGTAGTTTTGAGAGATGGATCTTCGAACTAGTGCCTCTTGCCAAACTTTTTTAGGTTTGAGATCGACTTTAGGAGGCCTTGAAATGCACACAATGTCAAAAAAATAGGTCTTTTGAAGAGATGAGAAAAGCAACCGAGCTCAAACTTCTCTTCAACCCTGGGAGATTTGCACAAAAAACCACTTACAAACACATCTTGATCAAATATTGTATGCAAAGCAAAATGGGATTAGAAAAGTATAAGTATTTCCAACTACAGTCTACTCCTTCAAAATCACATAAAACCCAACATAAATGGACAAATTGAACTCAAATGCCAACCCTGCGGACTTAATAAAGCCTTCTAAGCTAACAATTTGATCAAAATAGTGAAATATAAGTAATAAACAAGAACAAAATCACCTTGATACAGATGAAGCACTTCCCATGACAAGAATCAACACACCATACGGACCTCCAAAGTCACTTTATTTCCAATAGCAAAAGCTATAACACAATTACAAGAATCAACACACCATACGGACCTCCAAAGTCACTTTATTTCCAATAGCAAAAGCTATAACACAATTACAATCTGGTAGAGTAAGTTTGCCCAAAAATATCCATGTTGAATGAGGAGCCAAGCACCTTTATTTATACAAAAACCAAGCCCAGGGGGGCATTCATGAACTGAAGAGAGAGTCTAGAGCTAAGTGAGCTTGAACTGAGCTAAAGTAAAGATAACTCGTGACTGAAGGGAGCTGTAATTTGCTGAACACTGAGATTTAAAGAAAGCCGAGCCATTGGTGGCCATAAATCAAGGAAAGCGTTCACTTTGGCAAGCCACGGTTCCACCAAACTTTCCACACATGAGCTTCAATCTTGGGTTGACGTTAATCTCCATCAGCATGAGTGTACGGCTGATTTCCAGCGTGGGTTCCAAGCTTTGACATTATTCCCCACCATTCGCCATCTCTTATACTCTTGCGATATGCTACTTAAATCAAATGATTTGTCAAAGGATATGGTACCACAGGTTTAAAATAATATTATTAATGTGGAGAGGGGTCCACCCCACTCCCCACCATCCTTTCCACATTAGCGTGAGTCCCACTTCACGTCATCCCTTTTATGTAATTAAAACGTGGCCTTTACCATGCAATATCTTAAGCTTCAAACAATTCGCACGGAATGGTAGTAAAACATGGTTTATAATTTTTTAAAATATTAAGTGGATGGGTCCCTCCCCATCTCACTCAACACTTCATACTAGCATGGGTGATCTCATTTTCATGTCACCTCTTTTATATTAATCACCATCTCAAACTCTAAACCAAAGTTTGTCTTCCATCACTTGGAAAAGGGTAGTAAGTTAATTGGGACCCACATGCCAAGTCACCACACCATTTAAAAATCAATTAACTTTAATTTTGATTTTTTAATATATTTTGATTTAGTGCATTATGTCCACCTTTAGCATTAAAATGCTATTCTGAAGCTCCTTTAGCAAAATACTGGCTTATGGGGTGCTTCGGCTGACCGAGTGATGGTGAAAGTGACCCATGGGTGAAGATGTTGCTTCGGCCTAGAAAATGAGCCCAACCATGCCAAAAACGTACTCTGAATCACTCTTTTATTACATTTTGAAAATTTCCATTTAAACCATTAAAAACTGGCTTAAAAAACGGGAAAAAAATATTTTTCTTGGAATCCAACGAAACTCTAGGGGGACCTAGTACATGTTCATACGACTCAAGTAGAATCCCTAGCATGACAAAAAAACACTCACACAAAGGCTCTAATAACCTCCTAAGGGCGAAACACCAAGACAACTACCCCAGCTTTAGAGGAGCGAGTGAAAAACTCAGAAATCATTGGTTGTTTGTTCAACATCCAATAATAACCAAGGGAAAAAACACTCTGGGCTAGTCGGCCTGATGCCCAAGTACGGGAAGCCGAGCCTTTTATAAAAATTTAAATGCTAGGACATTTTTTACATTTTCCCCAAGGGGATATGAACATGTATTTTACAAAAAAAATAAAAAGTTCAGCAAAAAACTGGCTAACTTTGGAACACACTGAAATTCTGAACTCTGGAGACGAGCATTCATCATGCTCAATAACTGGCGGCTCAATAGGAAGTTCAACTATAGTACAAAATAGTTGGTAACAGGACCACCTTGACCACTTGTTTTGACCACATGGTTCTTGAAAAAGGCTAAACTAAAAGTCTAAAATACATAAGGATCCTTTGTACCACTAAGGAGTCAACGTGAAAGTGCAAAAGACCTTCAGTACCACTAAAGGTAAAAGTCAAAGTTTTAAAATTATATAATAATATTATTTTGTTCTTTAAAGTTTTGGTCCACTTACAGGTGACTCAAAGGCTATAAAACAAAATCAATCCATTTCATTACTACACACACACTTGCTCTTGCACTTGTAGTTGCTCCAACAGAAGAATTCCCTGGTTATTGAAGAGAAGGATTTTGTGATTATGCCCTAGCATGGATGAGTCTAGCTAGGGAATCCAAACTTGTTTGTTTGATCAACCCTAAACTAGGGTTTCACTATTTTGCAACAAATAGGGTTTAACCCCAAGTCTTTTCTTCTTCACAGTTGCCTCAAAAACTCCACGGGCATCTTCTTCTCTTCATCGAGAAACTCCATTTCATGGGAAACTTGTATCTCCTCATACGCAGGCTATGAGAACTTTGGGCAGCCTTCCTCCACCTTTAGTAGCCACCTTCACACCCCCGGTTAGCCTCCTAGCAGTTTCAGGCAACGTCGGCAAGCCCTAGCAAGGCTAGAGCGGCGTGTTGGTGCCTCCGGGCACACCCAGCAAGCCCTAACAGGCCACAGGCACCTTGTTGGTGCCTTTGGGCATACCCAGCAGGTCACAACAGGCCTCAAGCAGCCCCGAGAGGACCTCAGGCAAGGTAACAGAGCTTGACAAGTGCTCAGGCAGCAACATAACATGCATGAGCAGGCTAGATAGGGCCCAGGTAGAGCTGAATAGGTCACGGGAAGACAAATTAGGATCCAGGCAACGGGACAGACAAGCTCGAGTAGATTGACAGATTTCCGGGCAGGGCAGATTGAGCTCCGAGCAACTTGACAGTTCATTCGGGTAGTTTCCATACAGATCTGGCCAGAGATCTAACTTCTATGCAGCTGATAGGAATTAGAGCAGAAAGCCCTAATTCAATTTTAATGCAAAATTTATCTTTTATGATTTTGTATCAGTGATGTTCTGAATGAATTATCGAAGAAAACATTCATCTCAGAATTTTGAGATTGAAGAACTCAGTCATCTCATTTACAAGATGAATTACTAATGCTTTTGGGGTTTTTGTCCTTCAAAGGTTTCCCCAGTGAAAAACTCTTGTGTTCAATGTTTTGATGTGTTGATGTTTTTATTGCACTTGTCATTTGTTATCTAATCGTCTGCAAATTTTAAAGTATTTATGCTAATGCTAAAAATTCAACATGGTATCAGAGCTTAGCATGTGAAGACCCAGTAAAAGGAGATTGCTTTTGTCTTCCTAGACCTTGGGACATTTTGTAGACTTAACATTTGACTAAGTGGCAGAGATGGCTACCAACATTTTCAGACGGGAAGAGAAGCTTCAAGGTTCATCTAACTACAATCCTTGGAAGGCTAGGCTTACATCCATTCTAGAGGAAAATGACCTTGATGACATAGTATTCAATGTCATAGAAGAGCAAACATTTAATGCTGGAAGAACTGCTTACAAGAAGAAATAGGCTAAGGCTAGAAGGATCATCTATGATTATGTCAAAGAAACGTTGATTCCCAACATCACATCGTTGAAGACTTCGAAAGAATGCTTTGACACCTTGACGGACCTTTATGAGAACAAAGCCCCCATTCAAAAGAGAGTCTTGAAGAAAAGGCTTCGAACATTGAAGATGAACAAGGATGAAGGAGTTGGACCCTTCTTCACAAAGATTGCACAAGTAAGAGATCAACTTACAACTATTAGTATTACTGTGGATAATGATGACCTTGTGCAGACTATACGTCGTTGGTCTTCCAAACTCTTGGGAAGCATTTTTGGCATCAGTGAGTAGACATGAAAATCAGCCAACCTTCGATAGACTTTGGCATGATTACTTGAAAGAAGAAGGAAGAGTTTTAGGCAAGGCAATTGGCAGTAAGGAAGGGAACCTTGCACTTACAACAAAGACAGAACTTTAAGAAGCCCTCTCCTCAGCAAAAGAAGGGAAAAAAACCACAAGGTAAGCACTCTGATGGTTCAAAAGTGGAATGCTATAATTGCCATAAGTTTGGGCAGTATGCTAGAGATTGCAGGCAACCCAAGAAGAAAATCAAAAGCAGATTTCAAGCTTCTGCCGTAGAAGAAGAAGAAGAAGAAGAACACCAGGGCTAACAAAGAAGACGAACCTAGAAGAGAGTACTACCTGATCTCTACTCTCTCTGGTTCCATCACAGATAGTGCTAACTCTTGGTTAGTAGATAGTGGTGCCTCCAGGCATATGACAGGTAACCATGGAGCTCTCACCAGCGACAAAAAGAAGAACTTCGCTACACAGGTGGAACTTGGAGATGACTCCACTTACAAGATTGAAGGAGTTGGCTCAACTTCACTTCAACTTGATTCAGGTACTGTTTTACATATTGATGATGTCTTATATGTTCCTGGTTTGAAGAAGAATCTTCTTTTTGTTGCTGGCTTAGAGAACAAGGGCTACAGAGTCCTCTTCATGGACAAGAAGGTCCTACTATGGGCAAATAATGAAAATCTAAGCTCAAGTGTACATATTAGGGTTCGAGAAAGAGGTCTTTACAAGGCTTCTGAAGATTCCACTCATGCTTTGGTACATCATACAGTTGATCCATGTGAGTTGTGGCATTGAAGGTTTGGACACCTTCACTATACAACTCTTCCATGCTTACAGAAGACGGTCACAGGTATGCCAGAGATATCTCCAAAACATGATGGAATTTGCAAAGGATGTGCTCTCGGTAAGAACACTAAGAAATCCTTTCTCAGAAGAAAAAATAGATCTAAAGGTATATTGGATTTGATTCACTCTGACATTTGTGGACCCATGTCTTCACCTTCTTTGAGTGGATGCTTGTATTATGTCTTGTTCATAGATGATCATTCTCGTAAATCATGGATTTACGTCCTCAAGGCCAAAAGTGAAACTTTTGACAGCTTCAAAGAGTTCAAGGCTCTGATTGAAAATTAGACAAGAAAACACATCCGTATCTTGAGATAAGATAACGAGGATGAGTATTGTTAATTTTATTGTAACTTCGGAAGATATTCCAAGTAATGTTGTATTCCTCCTTAGGGAGATGAGTTTGGTCTTGTCAAAGTCATTAAAAGAAGCAATGTAAATCTCCGGACGTAAGTCAGGTCATTAGTACCCAAGTGTCGTTATAATAAATGCCATTTGTAATGTCTAGTTGGACAAGTCGGCCCTGGGAGCTAGTGAAGTCGGCCCCACTATGTTAGAGGTCAATGTTATCACACATATAGTAGCCAGGATACCATATTCTATTTTTCAGACACAGTACATTTTTCAGACAGATCTCTTACATATGAGATGCTGAGATGAGCATTTTTTTATGGATCATGTTTATACTAGTGGACTATTGTGCTCTCCTATGTCAGGATTGAGTCTCAAGACACTCGGATTCGAGGACTGATGTAGGCATTTATGTCATTACAGAGGACTTCCTTGATGCCCAGTTTTATATCAGTTCTTTCTCATTGGACAGATGGCGTCTCAGATGGATTATATTGCATGATTATGACTCATCATTTTATATTGTGTGATGGTTATTATTGCTCTTATACTGATTTTTGTGACATGTATTGACTTGTGGTATCATGATCTGGAGGTCATAATTATATGGACTTGGTTGTATTTTGTACTATGTATTGATGTCCTTACTTAGACTTTGAAGTTCTTGATCTATACTCATTGGTTTTATCCTCCTTATGGAGAATAGAGGATTCCCACCATTGTTTTGGCTTGCTCGTGTTGGCTCCATCGTTCATTGTCTTCACCCATCCATTACCTTTCAGTTTAGTTTTCAACCCGACTGACTTCTTGACTTATGGCATGGCGGATCTTTCTCCCCGCTAGAACTTTTGTTGGACAAGCCTCCCTGTCTATATTGTGTCTCGGCTTTGAGTTAGTGACAAAACTTGTCTTTGGTGAGTTGGATTGTATGCCTAAATCATTCTGGTCGGTTGTCCCGATGTTTGACACTGTGCAGAACTCCCCCTGGTCACTTGAGATGTTGTTGGATAAAATTGAAAGCTCATGTACTACCTGTGTTGAAAATATTGAATATGCACCCATGAAAAATGAAAATGATAAAACTGTGTTTCTAAACATATGTAAAGAGGGCAAGAGCAATGAAATGCTAAAATACTCCTTGAAGAGTATAAGAAAAGGTCCAAAAAGCAATGGTTAAAAATATGCTGACCTTTTAAAAATAAATATGTCCCAGATGAAAGCTGTGATTAGCTGTGCTTTTAGGCATTGGCGAAGTCCCAAAGGGTCATATAGGCCAAAAAGGCCACAGAATAAAATGATGGTCCTAATGAACTGGTATCAATCTTGATGTAGTCATGATGCTTAAGTTGAATAAACACTCTCTAAACAACTCACCCATTTGTGAGGCACTGCCACTCATTGTGTTGTTGTTTGTCCGACATTGTTTATAGTGAGTTTTCCCTTTCCATTATCCAAAGTGTCATGATGTTGAGTAGGAAGTCATCCTTTGCCTTAGCCTTGTCATTTTCACCCTTCACCCTTCACTAGCAAATTGGCTACAACTATGAAGTGAGTATAGTTTTGAAAGTCTAAGTCTGAGTAATAATAAATAAAGCCTTATATATGTATTGGTTGATGTACCGCCAGTGAAATGAACGCTACTTGTTGTGATTGTTACTTGAATGAGTTGTAGAGCATGTCTTATCCTTTTACACTTGCATCGGATGGATGATAGTTTGAGTTATTATTGGTGACTGGTCATTTACAAACGGTTATATTGTTTATTGGATATGATTGATGATCAGATAGAGACGTGTAAGGGGTATGAGTATACACCTTATATGGATTTGGACTCTCTGATTCCAATGAGACAATTTATTTCCAGTTTCGGGCACTTGCAGATATAATCAGGCTCATTCTGCCTTTCTGATGCAGTTTTTCTTCACAAGTTGATATGTTTGAGCAGAGAAATGTTTTAGTTGGATCTCCTAGGGCGTTGTGTGGGCATAGGGGGTGCAGCCACTTGTTTGTACTATTGTACCCCCATCCCAGAGAGCCCGATGGGCTCAGTTTGACAACGCAGGCACCCTAGGAGTCTGTTTTGGCAGGATCACGTTTCCCGAGGCAGATTAAAAATGATTAAATGGCTATTGAAGAAATCGATTTGGGCTACTGAGGTAAAGAAATGGCATGGGATGAATCACAATGACGAGAGTGATGTCTTCCACATCTTCTCCAACAGTTGCAGCACTTGATTGGGCCCACACCTATTTTTGGGCATTTTTATATTATTTTCTGGAGCTTTTGGGAGGCTCACGATTTCCTCAAGGAGGCATAAAGTCGAAGAATTAAATTATTATATTATTTTATTGTGCCATGGGGACACCCAGAGGGAGTTAGTCAAACACTCCTTGGACCCACCATGTGCTTCATTTATTTCTTGTTGAGTGGGTTACCTTTTTTTTTTAGGTGGTTTATTCCACTTTGGTAAATTATGGTTATATTGATCCATGTGTTGTATGTTGAGCTCATCTCAACCATTGATTAGAACATTTCATCTTTTAATCTTAGCCACTCGTTTTGAAAGTGGTTAGGATTTAGTTATAGTTGTGGTTCTCTCATTTCTATTTAAAGGAGAGAGCTTCTCATTTGTAAGGGGTCTTTGGCTCTTGGATCTGAATAATAGAAAGATTTTTTTGTGGATATTTTCGGGATCTGCTTTGCATCTGATGTTCTCAAATGGTGATTGGATAGTCTTCTGCCTCCTAGCATTGTGGAAATTCTTGTGAGATCTATATTTTTCTGCTATCATTGTTTTGTCTACAAGAGGGCATTTTGGGTGGAACGTTTTTGCAGGGGGACCTCAACTCACTTGGTTTTCTTTGTCTTGGATCAGGGGGTTGTCATTAGTTTCATTGTGATCTATGATTACTTTATTTTACTTTCTTGTAGCATTTGGTTTCTTTATCTCGTATTGGCAAATTTGATATTGTTGACGTTTGCTCATGCAGGATAGGGGGCGCATTGGTGGCTTGTGGCTTACATCCTTCATAGAAATCATTGGGATCTTCCGGAATTGATCGGGATAGCAAAAATCATCACTGTTAAAGACTTCTACAAGCATTCCAGGTAAGATCTAACAGGTAAGTTTCTTCTCTTCAGATCTTATTCCACTGTACCTTGCTTTACTTCAATTTTTTCTGAAAACTCCTAAAATATTAAAAACCCTAAAAAGCACTAAATCTCGGAATCGTCCGATCTTTGGCCAAACCATTTCTTGGTTTCATAGATCGGGCCTCCCCTTCACTAAATCTACTACAACGCTGGTCAAATTCCTATTGGTTTGACCTAGATCTGATTTTTAGCTTGAAAACTGCATAACCCCCCACTGAAAATTTGACCTGCTAGGGTTTTGATTTTTTCTGATTTCTGACTTCATAGACTGATAGATCGAGTCCCACACAGTCCAAATCACCCTCAACGTTGTCTAGATTCATGGCAGTTTGACCTAGATCTGAGTTTTAGACTGAAACAACCCTAGCGCCTTCATTGAAAATTGGACTTTTCCGGAGTTTACTTTTTTCTGAAATCTGACAGGCCAGGTGGATAGATCAGGGCTTGAGCACTCTAGAACACCCCCAACGCTGAGCTAGTTCCTGCCACGTTTCCCTAGATCTGAAAAACCGACTTTCAGCCTCCTAGCCCCCCTCATCAGATTTTGACTTTTCCAGATCTGATTTTTTCTGCAATTTTCTGACTTGGGTTTGTAGATCGGGCCATCCTGATCTCATTTCTCCTCCAACGCTGAGCTAATAGTCTCCTGGTGGCTCTAGATCTGCAGATCTGCCTCTCCAAACCCTAGCGCTAGCCCTCATTCTGCTGATTTTCTTGGAACCTAAATATTTCGGGCCAAATCCTTTTTTGGGTCCATAGATCAAGGTATATCCCAGGTGGGTTCACTGAAACGTTGTGCTGATACTGACTCCATTGCCCAATGCACGAAAGGCACTGATCTCCTATCTCTAGCGCTAGCCCTAAATTGACCTAACTCCCGTTCTCTTAGCCAACATTCATTGATAACTCAAGTTACCTATCTTTCACTGAGTCTGTCTCTTTGGTACTAGACAGTCCTAACTCTGTCATTGCTCACCCTGTCATAGTTACGTTTCCCAAGACAGTGGTCATCTCCATCAATTGCTAGTACCTAAACCCTAGAGCTAGGGTTTCCATTTACCTTGCACCTTACATACCTCAAAGCTACATTTGATCTGTTCTGGTGTCTAGGTCTGATCTCTCCTGTCGGGAGTAGATCCGAGTCTCCCCCATTGTTGTCTTGGACTTAGATAACATAAAGTGAAGGCTGCCTTGATTGGCGTGACAACCATCCATTTGGGAGTCTAGGTAGTCTTGGTTCCACCTCCTTAGTTGCTTGCCCCTCTACCATCCATCCTGGATCCACCTCACACAGGAAACTACGAGGTTGGTGATAACAGTCAAGTCAACAGAAAAATATAAATAGGAGGCGCCTCCTTTCATTTGTACTCACTCACTCACGCTGTTCTTAGCAAGAGAGAGAAGTGGTAGTGCAAGAGAAAGGAGGAAGTTGTTGTCTAAGTCTTACACTGCACTGGTAGAGTTCTATGCTGAGGAAGTTTTGCGGGGTTTTCTCCCTTGTGGTTTCCCCGAGAAAAATATCTGTGTTCTTGTGTTCTTATGTTTTTGTGTATGTTGTTCTTTCAGTGATATTCTAGTGGCTAATTGTTTAAAGATATCGTCTAAACAATTTTAAAGAAAAATCAACATGGTATCAAAGCCACCCTGAAAGGAGACACTGCACAACTAGGGTTTGTTGTTCTTAGCAAACCTCTCGACATATTAACCAGAAAAGAAGGTTCCTCCAACTCACCTCTAAAGGGCGCATCTTTCTGTGGTGACAAAATTGAAATCCAAGAATTTTCAATTTTGGACCTGTTACCGCTATTGAGACAAACTAAGGGTTTCGGTTTTCTAGTGTTTTCATCATCAATCTCAGAAAAAAGGAAGATACAGTCTACCTCGCCTCAGGAGGGCGCATCTTTTCCACCATTCAACTCTACCAGTGATCTCAGCTGCAAAATTAGGGTTTCTACTCCAAACCCTAGAACCTCAGAATCAGGTGTTGTCTTCTGCAAGGAAGTGTTCTTTTATCTATTTCCATTTGAGGTTCTCAAATTCTTAAAGATGACAAAGAATACCAAGCTAGATAAAAAGCTTGAAGGGGCTAAAACTTTAGAGCATGGAAGTACAGAATCATGCTCATCATCCAAGAGAATGATCTAGATCAATTTGTGAAAGAGGAAGCGAAAGAACCAGAAGAAGCTGAAGCTAAAGCCAAGCACAAGAAGGATATGATAATAGCTAAGAGAATCATAGATGATTCAATCAAAGATTACCTGATCCCTCAAGTGTCATCCATGGAGACTCCAAAATAGATGTTTAATGCCCTATCAAGTCTATTTGAAGGGAGGAACATTAACGGAAAGATGACCCTGAGAAATCAACTTAAAGGTGTAAAAGCTCAGAAGTCAGAAACTATGCAATCTTACTTCACAAGAGTAGCTCAAATCAAGGATCAATTAGAAGCCATCAATGACATGGTTGAAGAAGCAGAGGTTGTAATGACAACCTTGAATGGCCTTCCAAGAGATTGGAAAGCTTTCATTCAAGGAATTTGTTCAAGGAAGCTAACCAAATTCCGGAAGTTATGGGAAGAATGTGTCCAAGAAGAAGAGAGGATAGTAGCCAGAGAAGAAAAGCTAAATGACAATGAGGATCAAGCTTTAACTGCCCATACCAAAGGCAAAAGAAAGAGCCATGAACATCCTCCTAAGACTCGAGGGTTTAAAAGACCCAAAAGAGATATCTCAAGCTTTGAATGCTTCAACTGTTACAAGTTAGGACACATTGCAATCAACTGTCCCATGAAAGCAGAAAGACTCAAGGAGATGAGAAGATTTCAAGCACATGTTGTTGAATATAGTGATCAAGGAGAAGAAGAGGAAACAAAGAAGGATGAATATTCCAGTGATGAGTATATTTTGATATCTGCCCTAACTGGATTAGTCTCACTAGGAAATGATACCTGGCTGATTGATAATAGTGGTGCCTCCAAACACATGACTGGTTTCAAGGAGTCACTTTCATGCCTTGAACAAAAGGAATCTCCACACAAAGTAATGCTTGGAGATGACTCTCAATATCCAATTAAAGGGCTAGGAGAAGCATCTTACAAATTGTATTTCGGAAAACCTATGAAGATGAAGGATGTCCTATATGTCCCAAGACTAAAGAAGAATCTTCTCTCCACTTCAGCCTTAGACAAGAAAGGCTTCAGAGTTGCCTTTATCAATGGAAAAGTCCTCATGTGGACCAAAGGAAAAACTATCGATGATGCAGTAGAGATTGGAGTTGAAAAAGGAGGTCTCTACAAACTAAAGGGACATACGGATTCTGCATTAACAACCAGTACCATCAATCCAAGTGAGCTATGGCACAGAAGGCTTGCTCATGTTCACTACAAGGCTATTCCAATTGTAAGCAAGGTGGTAACTGGTTTACCAGAAATTTAGGTAAAACATGAAGGACTGTGCAAAGGATGTGCACAAGGGAATAATACTAAGAATCCTTTTCTGAAAAGTGACAGTAAGGCAAACGGGATCCTAGATATTATTCACTCAGATATTTGTGGGCCAATGCAAACCACTTCATTAAGTGGGTACTCTTACTATGCCTCCTTCATTGATGACTACTCCAGAAAGACTTGGATATACATCTTGAAGAAGAAGGATGAAGTATTTGAAAGATTCAAAGAGTTTAAAGCTCTAGTAGAAAACCTTTCGGAAAAGAAAATCAAGATTCTGAGGTCAGACAATGGAGGTGAATCTACTTCAAACGACTTCAATGAGGTAAGTCATCTTAAGATTTTTGGTTGTCCTATATACATTCATATTCCCAAGGAGAAGAGATCAAAACTAGATCCTTCGGGAAAGAAAGGATTGTTCGTAGGATATAGTGAACAATCAAAAGCCTATCGAATATATATCTTTGGGTACCGTCAAATTGAGCTTAGCAGAGATGTTACATTTGATGAAGATTCAACCTTCAAGAAATCAAGAAAAGACAAGGAAGATGAAGAGGAGCATGCAACTCCCAAAACTATTGAAAGTCCTAAAGAAGTCAGAGTTGAAGAAGAAGACCCGATATCTGAAGATCATGATATGACTGAACCCCAGCTACCTGAAGATTTACCAAGTGAACTGAAATCTCGAAAGAGAAAACCTGCCTGGGCTCATGAAGCAATTGAAGAAGCAAAAAGACTTGGTGCTCCCGAAAAAGCCTTCCGAGAAAGGAAGAAGCCAAAGACATACCCCAGCTACATGGTTTTGATGAGTGATCTAGTTGATAAAGAACCATCTTGTTTTAGAAGCAATAAAGCAAAAGGAGTGGGCTGATGCAATGGTCAAAGAATACCAATCTATTATGAAGAATGATGTATGGGAAATAGTACCTAGACCAAAGGACAAATCAATGGTATCCTCTAAATGGATATTCAAAACTAAGCACTCAATAGATGGAAGCATAGAAAAATGTAAGGCCAGATTTGTAGCCCGAGGATTCTCTCAAAAAGACGAAATTGATTATGAAGAGACTTTTGCCCCAGTAGCAAGATACACCTCTATAAGGATTGTTATTGCCTTGGCCTCCAACATGAAATGGAAGCTACATCAAATGGACCTAAAGACGACATTCCTAAATGGAATAATTGAAGAAGAAGTCTATATCGAACAACCACAAGGATTCGAGATAAATGATCAGAAGACTCATGTATGTCGACTAAAGAAAGCATTGTATGGATTAAAGCAAGCACCCAGAGCATGGTATGGAAGGATCGATGGATTCCTAATGAGCTTAGGATTTACCAAGAGTAAAGCAGACTCCAACCTTTACTACAAGGTTGATGAAGATGGAGTTTTAATTTTGTTACTATATGTAGATGATTTGTTCTTGACGGGTGAAGATAAGTCAATTATCGAATGTAAGAGTCTCTGCAGAATTCGAAATGAAGGACCTCGGATTGATGCACTACTTTCTAGGTCTTGAAGTAATGCACCATCCAGATGAGATTTTTCTAAATCAAGGAAAGTATACTGTTGAAATCTTGAAAAGATTTGGAATGCTAGATTGCAAAGCTATGACCACTCCAATGACTACTAGCTTGAAGCTATTGATTGATGACACCTCAAAAGCTGCTAATGTTACACTATATAGACAGATCATTGGTTCATTGATGTACCTCACCAATACCAAACCAGATATATGTTTTGCAGTAAACACATTAAGTTAGGACATGGTGAATCCTAAACACGTTCATCTAATTGGTGCAAAGCATGTGATGGTGAATCCTAAACGTTCATCTAATTGGTGCAAAGCATGTGATGGGAACTTTATATTATGGGCTCAGATATACATCCAGTGGAGAGATCAAGTTGAATGGATATGCAGATTTAGATTGGGGTGGAAGTGTCAAAGATAGGAAGAGTACATCGAGATGTTGTTTCAGTTTGGGATCTGGTATGATCTCTTGGTTCAATAGAAAGCAGACCAGTATTGCACTTAGCACAACCGACGTAGAATATATTGCAGCTTGTTCAGCCTGCAGTGAAGCAGTATGGCTTCGAAAGATGTTGTCAAGGTTATTCGATGCAGAGATAGATGCCACTGATATCCTTTGTGATAATCAAAGTGTATCAAGATGACAGAGAATACTGTATTACATAATAAGTCAAAACACATTGAGATCAAATATCATTTCATACGGGACATGGTGCAGAGGGGAGCTGTAAAGCTCAAGTATGTTCCCACTGAGGAACAAGTAGCAGATGTGTTGACTAAGCCTCTAGCATATGTGTTGGTCTGGTCCGAAAGGAACTTTGTCGAAAGAGGGAGTGACAACAGATGTTGGATGCAGTGGTGACTAGGTCAGTCTAGGGGAGGGTATGTCTGGCTAGGCTTGTTTGGCCCGAAAGGGTTAGTAAGCCAGACTAAAGACGTGTCGATCCTAGGGGAATTAGTATGTCTAGATAGGCTTGTTTGGCCCGAAAGGGTTAGTAAGCTAGACAAGGCTTGTTTGCTCTCCAGGGAGATCCATCTGTCTAACTAGGCTTGTTTGAATTGAAATAGTTAGTAAGTTAGACAAAATGCCCAAATGGATCTGCTAGATAACTCACCGTGATGCCGCTCCGAAGAAGATGAAGGGCAAGATGTATCCTTAGTATTGCTATACTGTTGATTGTTGATGATTGTTGATTGTTGAAAGAGGGAGTGACAACAGATGTTGGATGCAGTGGTGACTAGGTCAGTCTAGGGGAGGGTATGTCTGGCTAGGCTTGTTTGGCCCAAAAGGGTTAGTAAGCCAGACTAAAGACGTGTCGATCCTAGGGGAATTAGTATGTCTAGATAGGCTTGTTTGGCCCGAAAGGGTTAGTAAGCTAGACAAGGCTTGTTTGCTCCCCAGGGAGATCCATCTGTCTAACTAGGCTTGTTTGAATTGAAATAGTTAGTAAGTTAGACAAAATGCCCAAATGGATCTGCTAGATAACTCACCGTGATGCCGCTCCGAAGAAGATGAAGGGCAAGATGTATCCTTAGTATTGCTATACTGTTGATTGTTGATGATTGTTGATTGTTGAAAGAGGGAGTGACAACAGATGTTGGATGCAGTGGTGAGTAGGTCAGTCTAGGGGAGGGTATATTTGGCTAGGCTTGTTTGGCCCGAAAGGGTTAGTAAGCCAAACTAAAGACGTGTCGATCCTAGGGGAATTAGTATGTCTAGATAGGCTTGTTTGGCTCAAAAGGGTTAGTAAGCTAGACAAGGCTTGTTTGCTCCCCAGGGAGATCCATCTGTCTAACTAGGCTTGTTTGAATTGAAATAGTTAGTAAGTTAGACAAAATGCCCAAATGGATCTGCTAGATAACTCACCGTGATGCCGCTCCGAAGAAGATGAAGGGCAAGATGTATCCTTAGTATTGCTATACTGTTGATTGTTGATGATTGTTGAAAAGCTTGATAGATGTTTCAGTATTGCTATACTGATTGTTGATGACTGTTGAGAGGTTGGATGGTTGTTACAATATTGTTATACTGTTGATTGTTGCTGACTGCTGAAAAGCTTGATAGATGTTTCAGTATTGATATACTGATTGTTGATGACTGCTGAGATGCTTGATACAGTATTGTTATACTATTAGTTGTTGATGATTGCTTAATAGCTTGATGGTTGTTACAGTATTACTATACTGATTGTTGATGTCATATGAGATGCTTGATGATTGCTACAGAGACTGTTAGTAGTTGATTGTTGATATTTGATGTCATGCTTAATGATTGCTTGAGATGATTATGCTCGATGCCTGATTGAGTCCGTATCAGTAATGATACACTAATGTTTGTAGTTGCATATTATTTTAGTACTCATCTACTGATAATGATATCGATGTTCCAGCATCTCTATGCTGATTATGCAGATAATGCTCTAGCATAAGTTATGGTTGAGTTTTTAGCACTAACAAGCAAATGATGATTGTTGATGTTGTCAATATCCTTACATTGATATTGTAGATAATAGAAATGAAGAAGATTCAGTATTTACACACTAATGTAACAGAAGAAGATTCAATATTCACACACTGATGTTACGAAAGAAGGCTCAGAAGTTGATTCAAGTAGAAGACAAATAAAAGATAATCGAAGTTGTACAAAATACAAAGAAGAAGATCTAGAAGATGGCAAAGATAAATAGAAGATGTTCAAGAATGTACTAGAGACAAAGACTACAAGAAGAATATCCAGAAAACGACAAAGACAAAACGAAGATGTTCGAGAATATACAAAAGACGAAGACTATAAGATGAAGATTACAAAAGATGTTCCAGCTCAGATCGACGATGAAGATGTTAGTCAACTGCTCCAAAACTTCCTATGACATATAGAGTCTCACCAGACAGTTGTACAATTGTACTAGAAGATGTTGAATACCTTCCTAGTTAAGAGGGAGTGTTAATTTTATTGTAACTTCGGAAGATATTCCAAGTAATGTTGTATTCCTCCCTAGGGATATGAGTTTGGTCTTGTCAAAGTCATTAAAAGAAGCAATGTAAATCTCCGGATGTAAGTCGGGTCATTAGTACCCAAGTGTTGTTATAATAAATGCTATTTGTAATGTCCAATTGGACAAGTTGGCCCCAGGAGCTAGTGAAGTCGGCCCCACTAAGTTAGAGGTCAAGTCAACAGAAGAATATAAATAGGAGGCGCCTCCCTTCATTTGTACTCACTCACTCAAGTTGTTCTTAGCAAGAGAGAGAAGTGGTAGCGCAAGAGAAAGAAGGAGGAAGTTGTTGTCTAAGTCTTACACTGCACTGTTTGAGTTCTATGCTGAGGAAGTTTTGCGGGGTTTTCTCCCTTGTGGTTTCCCCGAGGAAAATATCTGTGTTCTTGTGTTCTTTCATTGATCTTCTAGTGGCTAACTGTGTAAAGATATCATCTAAACAATTTTAGAGAAAAATCAACAAGTCTGAGTCTAAAGAGTTTGCTGATTTTTGCCGAGAAGCAGGATCAACAAAGAGCTGTCAGTACCGTACAACCCTCAGCAGAATGGGGTTGCAGAAAGGAAGAACAGAACAATCTGTGAAGCTGCTAAAGCCATGCTTACTGATCTTAATCTTCCTTTATCCTTGTGGGCTGAAGCTGCATGTACCACTGTGTACATCCAAAACAGAAGCCCTCATGCTATCTTGGGGGAGAAGACTCCAAAAGAAATCTTCACCAGCAAGAAACCTGCAGTTGACCACATGAGAATATTTGGCACTCTGGTTTACATTCGTGTGCCAAAGGAAAAGAGGGCCAAGCTACAGCCTTCCGATAAGAAAGATATATTTGTCGGATACAGTGACAACTCGAAGGCGTACCGTATCTATGAACCTGGACAGAGGTACATTGAAGTTCCAGGTACATTGAAGTCAGTAGAGATGTGATCTTCCATGAGGAAGCTGTGTTTTTTCAAACACAAGAGCTTTCAAAGGAAGATGAAGTACCTCCTTCTGAGGTTCCAGATTCAGAGGGAGGAAGAGGAATTTGAGGATCAAATTATAGATGCACCCGAGGATACTGAAAGTCCACCAGAATAACTGCTTGAGGTTCCTCCTTCCAAAAGGAGACCTGCTTGGTACCAAGAAATGTTACAAGAAGCCGAGAAGCATAAACCTCCTCCCGGAATTTTTAGAGAAAGCATAAGACCACAGAAGTACTATGGTCGTATGAGCCAGCTCGTTGATGCAGAACCTTCCATGTACAAAGAAGCAGCAAGTCAACAGGTATGGGTTGATGCCATGATTGAAGAGTATAGTTCAATCATAAAGAATGATGCGTGGGAATTTGTTCCCAGACCTACAAGAAAGTCAGTGGTAACATCCAGATGGCTTTACAAAATCAAGCATGCTGCTGATGGCAGTGTGGAGAAGTACAAATCCAGATTCGTAGCTCGTGGTTTCACTCAAAAAGAAGGCATTGACTGTGATGAGACATTTGCTCTTGTTGCCAGGTATACTACCATCGGAACCATCATTTCTCTTGCAGCAATATTCAGATCAAAGTTACATCAAATGGATGTAAAGACAACCTTCCTCAATGGAAAGATTGATAAGGGAGTCTACAATGAACAACCTGAAGGCTTTGTGACTCATGGGAGTAAGACCCATGTGTGCAAACTGAAGAAATCCTTGTATGGGCTCAAACAGGCTCCAAGATTCTGGCATGCAAGGATGGATAGACTCCTCCACAGCTTGGGGTTTTCCAAAAGTACAGCTAACTCCAACTTGTACTTTAAGGTTGTTCATAATCATATCTTGATCCTTGGGTTATATCTAGATGACTTGTTTCTCATAGGTGAGGAACAATTGATAGCACACTGTCATAGGGAGTGTTGTCGCCTGAAACTGGCACACGAGTGCTAAAAGCACAAACTGCGGGCGCGCCGACCCAGTGACAAATCTTGAGAGAGACGCCAATGTCACCACACCCCTCTCTCCTCGCTTCAGGCTAGCTCTTCTCCAGCTCTAGGGGGGTTTCCCCAAGTTAGGATCGCTAAGGCAGGTGCGGCTGAGGGCAAGATGATCTGAAGAGGCCGCCTTAGAGAAACTCAGGTAGCAGAAAAGGAAAATGAGTTGGATTGATGGGATGAAAGGGAAGGGAGGATCAGTCCTCAAGGGAAGGCCAGTGCCAGTACCAAAAGGGTAAATGGAGTCAAAAGGGGACTCGGAAAGGCTTTGCGTTTCACAAAAGGGAGATTAAGCTGGTCCGTTCCATAATCAGGGGCCAGGAGAATGGAAGTATAACTAACTACTTTCCATTACTCCCAAACCTCCAAGAACATAACGGCGACAAGCAACTTGGCAGCTGCAAATGCTTGCCCAACGTACTAGATTGTTAGCCCTGTATGTTGGCTTGGTTTACAACTCATGAAAACACAAAACTACGACAAAGAAACCCAACATGTCCAAAAACTCAACATGATTTTCTTTATTAACTCTGAGGAAAAATCCTCCCAGCTCCAAAATTCTCTCCTTTTACAATGGAAAAAGTTGGCCCTTTTATAGGCTCAAAAAGCCATTCTCATAAATAATAAAATAAAGATAAAAAGTGGGATCCATATCCACATTTTTCCATAATTAAACCACTAAATTCTAAAAATTAACTCCTACTTTAACTTTAGCCACTACATAGACTTTTTTAGATGTGACTCATACTTTAACTAAAGTATGACATACCTAAACAAGTCAAAGTATAAAAATGCATTTAAACAGACTTTCACGCTAAGCTAAGGCTGAGTGCCAGCGAAACTATGCCAATGATTTTGAAGAGTTTGTTGCTTTCTGACAGACAAGATGTGGGTCAAGAAAAAATCCACGTAGCAAAGTGGCTGCTCTAAAATGTCCATGTAACAGTATTGTCTTGAGTCGGCTGAATGAAACTCTAAGCTCGCGTGCTGGTGACTGTGATTCGCGGCCAATGAGAGAAGGAAGATGATACGTGGATCGCTTAGAAGCTCGGGAAAGTGTACAACTGTCACAGCGACCCGTGTTCTCCACCATTAACTCAGACGCTGCCCTCAATAATCCGCCAGGCGTTTGGCGTCAGCTACAAACTATTTTTAGCATGAAACACTCATGATAGTCCCAGCGATGCTAGCCAATCTCCACAAACTCGCAAAGTTTACCCCCGAGCTTCCTCGCGGAGACAAACAACGGACAGTGCATTGCATCACCGAGCCATACCAAATGGATACCCAAAGTCTGCGATGAGGATGTGAATCCAGTTTCTGTACATGAAAACGAACTCGGTGACCACTATTTTTAAGACTCGGCGTTCTCAGCATCATGGGCGACTAATAGCTTTAACGACATGTAAATTCTGCCCACGGCATGGCTCAATGATTCACGATTTGGATTCAGGGATTAAATGATGATTTGATGAAGTCGACTGATGATTGGGTGATCCTCTGTCAATGGCTGCCGATGTCGATCTCCTCAACTGCAACAAAAACGCCGATTGCACCACACTTGTCTTGTAACGGGCACCCACCAATTACATGATCCGTGGACAAATTCAGAGCTGCTACCAAATCAATGCAATTCTAAACCGGAGCCTCGGCTGCTTGACAAGGAAAACGCAGTAAAAGCCAACATCGGCATTGTTCTCTACCTCATTCAGTTTTCGGAGTTTTTCTTCCTTGTCTGCTTGCTTCTTCTCCCAATACTCCTTTGCCTTTTTTATTAATTAGTTGGATTTGATGCCGTACATCTGCTGTAACCGTAACTTTGTGGCTAACCTTCTGAAGATCAACTCGCTGTTTAGACAGTCTAATCAAATGGCCCTCTATGGTCCGTAAACATTCTTCAACGCACAGTGACAAGCAGCGCTCAGTGTCACTGCTTACATTTTTTATACCACACTTCGCCATGATTCCGGTTAATTTGGCACGCAGTGGTCCCTTTTGTAAGAACATTCTATCCTCCTCCTCCTCTTGCACAACCCTTCTCATTGCCACTGTAATATGGCTTTCTTCTTTTGTCCCAACAAATAATTGTTCTTCCTCTTCCCTTAGGTTCATTCCACTGAAAGCAGTGACATCATTAAGTTGGTCAATGCTTTGATATAGAAAACCCCCAGATGTCTTCTGCTTTTTACTTGGAAGTTGTATTGAAGGACCATCAATCTCATATGGCTTTTTCTGTCCAATTAGGGGCTCTTTCGTTGGAGTCTTGATCTGAGAACCAACTCCCGAAGAATGTGACATAGGTCCACCAAATGAAGCCAACGAACGATGTAAGGTTGCAGCTGAAGCTGTGCCATAAGTTGCTAGCGGTGCCATTGGTTACTAGTGCCCGCATCTCCTGCAGCAGTTTGAACATCTACCTGCTGTACTACAGAACGGTTCATATCAAGAGAACCGTTCTGTAGTACATTGAAGTCAGTAGAGATGTGATCTTCCATGAGGAAGCTGTGTTTTTTCAAACACAAGAGCTTTCAAAGGAAGATGAAGTACCTCCTTCTGAGGTTCCAGATTCAGAGGGAGGAAGAGGAATTTGAGGATCAAATTCTAGATGCACCCGAGGATACTGAAAGTCCACCAGAATAATTGCTTGAGGTTCCTCCTTCCAAAAGGAGACCTGCTTGGTACCAAGAAATGTTACAAGAAGCCGAGAAGCATAAACCTCCTCCCAGGATTTTTAGAGAAAGCATAAGACCACAGAAGTACTATGGTCTTATGAGCCAGCTCATTGATGCAGAACCTTCCATGTACAAAGAAGCAGCAAGTCGACANAACCTCCTCCCGGGATTTTTAGAGAAAGCATAAGACCACAGAAGTACTATGGTCTTATGAGCCAGCTCATTGATGCAGAACCTTCCATGTACAAAGAAGCAGCAAGTCGACAGGGATGGGTTGATGCCATGATTGAAGAGTATAGTTCAATCATGAAGAATGATGCATGGGAAGTTGTTCCCAGACCTACAAGAAAGTCAGTGGTAACATCCAGATGGCTTTACAAAATCAAGCATGCTGCTGATGGCAGTGTGGAGAAGTACAAATCCAGATTCGTAGNAATGATGCGTGGGAAGTTGTTGCCAGACCTACAAGAAAGTCAGTGGTAACATCCAGATGGCTTTACAAAATCAAGCATGCTGCTGATGGCAGTGTGGAGAAGTACAAATCCAGATTCGTAGCTCGTGGTTTCACTCAAAAAGAAGGCATTGACTGTGACGAGACATTTGCTCTTGTTGCCAGGTATACTACCATCGGAACCATCATTTCTCTTGCTGCAATATTCAGATCAAAGTTACATCAAATGGATGTAAAGACAACCTTCCTCAATGGAAAGATTGATGAGGAAGTTTACAATGAACAACCTGAAGGCTTTGTGACTCATGGGAGTAAGACCCATGTGTGCAAACTGAAGAAATCCTTGTATGGGCTCAAACAGGCTCCAAGATTCTGGCATGCCAGGATGGATAGACTCCTCCACAGCTTGGGGTTTTCCAAAAGTACAGCTAACTCCAACTTGTACTTTAAGGTTGTTCATAATCATATCTTGATCCTTGGGTTATATCTAGATGACTTGTTTCTCATAGGTGAGGAACAATTGATAGCACACTGTTATAGGGAGTATTGTCGCCTGAAACTGACACGCGAGTGCTGAAAGCACAAACTGCGGGCGCGCCGGCCCGGTGACAAATCTTGAGAGAGACGCCAATGTCACCACACCCCTCTCTCCTCGTTTCAGGCTGGCTCTTCTTCAGCTCTAGGGGGGTTTCCCTAAGTTAGGATCGCTAAGGCAGGTGCGGTTGAGGGCAAGATGATCTGAAGAGGCCGCCTTAGAGAAACTCAGGTAGCAGAAAAGGAAAATGAGTTGGATTGATGGGATGAAAGGGAAGGGAGGATCAGTCNGCGCCGGCTCGGTGACAAATCTTGAGAGAGACGCCAATGTCACCACACCCCTCTCTCCTCGTTTCAGGCTGGCTCTTCTCCAGCTCTAGGGGGGTTTCCCTAAGTTAGGATCGCTAAGGCAGGTGCGGTTGAGGGCAAGATGATCTGAAGAGGCCGCCTTAGAGAAACTCAGGTAGCAAAAAAGGAAAATGAGTTGGATTGATGGGATGAAAGGGAAGGGAGGATCAGTCCTCAAGGGAAGGCCAGTGCCAGTACCAGAAGGGTAAATGGAGTCAGAAGGGGACTCGGAAAGGCTTTGCGTTTCACAAAAGGGAGATTAAGCTGGTCCGTTCCATAATCAGGGGCCAGGAGAATGGAAGTATAACTGACTACTTTCCATTACTCCCAAACCTCCAAGAACATAACGGCGACAAACAACTTGGCAGCTGCAAATGCTTGTCCAACGTGCTAGATTGTTAGCCCTGTATGTTGGCTTGGTTTACAACTCATGAAAACACAAAACTACGACAAAGAAGCCCAACATGTCCAAAAACTCAACATGATTTTCTTTATTAACTCTGAGGAAAAATCCTCCCAGCGCCAAAATTCTCTCATTTCACAATGGAAAAAGTTGGCCCTTTTATAGGCTCAAAAAGCCATTCTCATAAATAATAAAATAAAATAAAGATAAAAAGTGGGATNACTACGACAAAAAAGCCCAACATGTCCAAAAACTCAACATGATTTTCTTTATTAACTCTGAGGAAAAATCCTCCTAGCGCCAAAATTCTCTCATTTCACAATGGAAAAAGTTGGCCCTTTTATAGGCTCAAAAAGCCATTCTCATAAATAATAAAATAAAATAAAGATAAAAAGTGGGATCCATATCCACATTTTTCCATAATTAAACCACTAAATTCTAAAAATTAACTCCTACTTTAACTTTTGCCACTACACAGACTTTATTAGATGTGACTCATACTTTAACTAAAGTATGACATACCTAAACAAGTCAAAGTATAAAAATGCATTTAAACAGACTTTCACGCTAAGCTAAGGCTGAGTGCCAGCGAAACTATGCCAATGATTTTGAAGAGTTTGTTGCTTTCTGACAGACAAGATGTGGGTCAAGAAAAAATCCACGTAGCAAAGTGACTGCTCTAAAATGTCCATGTAACAGCATTGTCTTGAGTCGGCTGAATGAAACTCTAAGCTCGCGTGCTGGTGACTGTGATTCGCGGCCAATGAGAGAAGGAAGATGATACGTGGATCGCTTAGAAGCTCGGGAAAGTGTACAACTGTCACAGCGACCCGTGTTCTCCACCATTAACTCAGACGCTGCCCTCAATAATCCGCCAGGCGTTTCAGCTACAAACTATTTTTAGCATGAAACACTCATGATAGTCCCAGCGATGATAGCCAATCTCCACAAACTCGCAAAGTTTACCCCCGAGCTTCCTCGCGGAGACAAACAACGGACAGTGCATTGCATCACCGAGCCATACCAAATGGATACCCAAAGTCTGCGATGAGGATGTGAATCCAGTTTCTGTACATGAAAACGAACTCGGTGACCACTATTTTTAAGACTCGGCGTTCTCAGCATCATGGGCGACTAATAGCTTTAATGACATGTAAATTCTGCGGACGGCATGGCTCAATGATTCACGATTTGGATTCAGGGATTAAATGATGATTTGATGAAGTCGACTGATGATTGGGTGATCCTCTGTCAATGGCTACCGATGTCGATCTCCTCAACTGCAACAAAAACGCCGATTGCACCACACTTGTCTTGTAACGGGCACCCACCAATTACATGATCCGTGGACAAATTCAGAGCTGCTACCAAATCAATGCAATTCTAAACCGGAGCCTCGGCTGCTTGACAAGGAAAACGCAGTAAAAGCCAACACCGGCATTGTTCTCTACCTCATTCAGTTTTAGGAGTTTTTCTTCCTTGTCTGCTTGCTTCTTCTCCCAATACTCCTTTGCCTTTTTTATTAATTAGTTGGATTTGATGCCGTACATCTGCTGTAACAGTAACTTTGTGGCTAACCTTCTGAAGATCAACTCGCTGTTTAGACAGTCTGATCAAATGGCCCACTATGGTCCGTAAACATTCTTCAACGCACAGTGACAAGCAGCGCTCAGTGTCACTGCTTACATTTTTTATACCACACTTCGCCATGATTCCGGTTAATTTGGCACGCAGTGGTCCCTTTTGTAAGAACATTCTATCCTCCTCCGCCTCTTGCACAACCCTTCTCATTGCCACTGTAATATGGCTTTCTTCTTTTGTCCCAACAAATAATTGTTCTTCCTCTTCCCTTAGGCTCATTCCACTGAAAGCAGTGACATCATTAAGTTGGTCAATGCTTTGATATAGAAAACCCCCAGATGTCTTCTGCTTTTTACTTGGAAGTTGTATTGAAGGACCATCAATCTCATATGGCTTTTTCTGTCCAATTAGGGGCTTTTTTGTTGGAGTCTTGATCTGAGAACCAACTCCCGAAGAATGTGACATAGGTCCACCAAATGAAGCCAACGAACGATGTAAGGTTGCAGCTGAAGCTGTGCCATAAGTTGCTAGCGGTGCCATTGGTTACTAGTGCCCGCATCTCCTGCAGCAGTTTGAACACCTACCTGCTGTACTACAGAACGGTTCATATCAAGAGAAAAATCTACCTGCTGTACCTGCTGTAAAGACAATATTCGTGGACCAACTCATCAACCATGGGCACATTCAACTTCATTCGATTCAGTTCATTCTGAAACGCTGCAAATAAATCACCATCTGTGTATCTCAAGCTGTCAACTGCACTCTGTCTTGGAACCCCCACTGCATGTGCAAGGGCTTGCACATCAACCTGTTTCACGTTCACTTTTATACTCCTTGAACTGAGGAGCTTCATATAATGACTCTTGAAGTGTTGCCGGAGGTTCCCGTTCTTAGCAGATATTTTAGTGTCTGGGAAAAGCATGGATCATAAGCCCGTAGACGTGCTTTCATTGTTGATGCCACTAAGGCTGCTAACTCGTCTCTTCTTTCTTTAGACCACTCTTCTGCCACTGGTGAAGTTTGGTCGTCCTTGTCATATATAAAAGGCAATAGTACCTGCTTGAAATCCTCATATTACAGTCCAAAACAGTTGCTTTGAGAGACCCCGACACAGCAACAAAATGAATTTTGTTGCAGTAATAGAGGGAGCTGCAAAATGATACTTTATGATGCTCTGTAGACACCCATGTCAGAGTTTTTTTTAGAGAAAAGTTCATTTATGATTGTAGCCAAGACCTTAAAGAAGGACAGTTTGAAAACTCAAAAGTGCTGATGCATTTTGAGGGGTAACAGGGAGCTTACCTCTGAATTTGAAATAAAGGATCTTGGTTTGATGCACTATTTTCTTGGCCCAGAAGTCTGACACAAGGGAAGTATGCAGTGGACATCTTCCAGATATTTGGGATGCAGGACAGCAAGTCCATGAGCATACCAATGACTACCAACTTGACAAAGTTGCAAGACTCAGCCACCAGTCCACAAAGTGTGGACTCTACTCTGTACATACAACTTATTGGATCCTTGATGTATCTCGTACATACGAGACCAGATATCTGTTACACAGTGAATGCTCTGAGTCAGTTTATGTCTCATCAGAAGCACATACACTGGGTAGCTGCCAAACATGTACTCATATATGTGCGAAGAATTATAACTTATGGGCTTAGGTATACTTCCAGCAGTGGAGTATTATTAGCAAGATATGCTGATTCAAATTGGGTTGGCAGTGCAGTGGACCAGAAAAGCACCTCTGTTTACTGCTTTAGTATGGGATCTGCAATGATCTCTTGGTCCAACAGGAAACATTGTTCCATAGCTCAGAGTACAATTGAGACAAAATATATTGCTACAAGTGATGCCAGCAAGGAAACAGTTTGGATTGGGAAACTTCTATCTTATCTGTTCGGTGGAAATCTTGACTCAATGATCATCCATTGCGATAATCAGAATTGCATTAAGCTTTGAGGGAATCCGATGTTTCATGATAGATCGAAACACATTGAAATGAAGTATCATTTCATCAGAGACCTAGCGCAAAGAGGTGTTCTGAAGTTGCAGTACATTCATACATATGAACAAATTGCAGATATCCTGACCAAGCCTCTGACAACAACAAAGTTTGTGTACTTTCGTGACAAACTTGGCATGGCAGAGAATGCCTCTCTCGCTGAGAGGGAGTGTTGATTTTTCTTGAGCAGCATCAAGAGCCATTCTCTTAGGAGAACGGGGACATCTCGTTCCGAACCAAGATGTGGAATCAGTCCAACATTGGGGAACTCAACCTTGAGTTGAGTGACCATTCTGTTGAATGGAGATATCTGGTCTGGGACCAGGATATGGAACCAGTCCAGCACTGGGGGACTCAACCCTGAGTTGAGTGACCATTCTGTTGAATGGAGACATTTGGTCCGGGACCAGGACATGGAACCAGTCTAGAACTAGGGGACTCAACCTAGAGTTGAGTGGCCATTCTTTGAATGGAGGCACCTAGTTAGTTACCAGGAATTTAACCTAGTCCAAGACTAGGGACTCATCCCGGGGTTAAGGGCCATTCTACGGGAGAATGGAGGTGCTTGGTCTGTTACAAAGTATTTGACCTTGGGTCAAATTATGCAGCCTATGGATGAGGCACCTGGTCTGTTATCAGGATTACACTATAAACCATAAACCGGGTCTGGGCATGTGTGACACTCTGACCTTCAATCAGTGAGCTTTGTGATCTTCTCCAAGGCTTAGCTACCCTTGATTAAGACACCTTAGTATCCAATCTTGGTGTCACACAGAGTGTGAGATAAAAGCATTAGTAATTCTCTCTGTTTATGATGATGTACTTTGAGTGGGGATGAAGGACCACCTTGACCACTTGTTTTGACCACAGGGCACTTGAAGAAGGCTAAAGTAAAAGTCTTAAATACATAAGGACCCTTAGTACCATTAAGGAGTCAAAGTGAAAGTGCAAAAGACCTTCAGTACCACTAAAGGTAAAAGTCAAAGTAATAAAAGAATATTATTTTGTTCTTTTGAGTTTTGGTCCACTTACAGGTGACTCAAAGGCTATCAAAGAAAATCAATCCATTTCATTATTACACACACACTTGCTCTTGCACTTGCAGCTGCTCCAACAGAAGAATTCACTGGTTATTGAAGAAAATAAAGTTTTGTGGTCATGCCCTAGCATGGATTTGTCTAGCTAGGGCATCCACAGTTGTTTGTTTGATCAACCCTAATTTAGGGTTTCACCATTTTGCAGCAGCTAGGGTTTAACCCTAAGTCTTTTCTTCTTCACGGTTGCCTCAACAACTCCACGGGCAACTTCTTCTCTTCACTGGGAAGCTCCTTCATTTCATGGGCAGCTTGTATCTCCTCATGGGAAGTCTGTGAGAACTTCGGGCAGCCTTCCTCCACCTTCGACAGCCACCTCCACACCCTCGCGTAGCCTCCTAGCAGGTTTGGGCAGCCTCGGCAAGCCCTAGCAGGGATAGGGTAGCTTGCTGATGCCTCCAGGCCCAGCCAACAGGCCCTAACAGGCCACAACAAGCCTGTCAGTGCCTTCGAGCATACCCAGCAAGCCACAACAGGCCTCAAGCAGCCTCGGGAGGACATCGACCAAGCTAGTAGAGCCCAACAAGTGTCCGGGCAGTAGTAGAACATGCCCGAGCATGTTAGACAGGGCCAGGGGAGAGAAGAACAGGTCAAGGGTAGACAAAGCAAGGTTCGGGCAGTTGGGAAGACAAGCTTAGGCAACTTGATAGATTTTTGGGCAGGGAAGATTGAGCTCTGGGCAGCTTGATAGGTCATACGGGCAGTTTCGTACAGATCTGGGCAGAGATCTAACTTCTGTGCAGCTAATAGGAATTAGGGAAGAAAGCCCTAATTCAGTTTTGATGCAAAATATATCTTTTATGATTTTGTATCAGTGATGATCTGAATGAATTATTGAAGAAAACATTCATCTCAGAATTCTAAGATTGAAGAACTCAGTCATCTCATTTACGAGATGAATTTCTAATGCTTTTGGAATTTTTTTCTTTTAAAGGTTTCCCCAATGAAAAACTCTTATGTTCAATGTTTTGATGTGTTGATTTTTTTACTACACTTGTCATTTGTTATCGAATAGTCTGCAAACTTTAAAGTATTCATGCTAATGCTAAAAATTCAATAGTCCTTGGGCTAGCTGTTTCTGTGTATGTGGACTTTACTCGTTGTCCCTGCTAGGTCAATGTACAATAGTCTACACTGCCTGCTTTACACTGGTTACCATCCACAAAATGAGGGGAAGTGCCACTCATTCAAAGTCCTGAAGTTCTGATGTGCCCTCAATGTACTTGCCTGCAGTTGGAATTCTCCTGTTATAGAAACACTTCTTTGAATAGAATTTTCCTATGCCATAAAAACATCCATTGAAACCTTTCTATATCCTCTTCCAAGTTCTTAGATGATTCTATGGAAAATATCTAAATGGAGACGCTTCTTCATTATCAACTTTTACCAAAAGACAGTCTTTGATAGGAGTTGCATATTTCTAGAAGTCAATGGCGGGAGAGAGCGTGACATTCCAGCTGACACTCCAGTTTAATCACTTACCTCATGCATTTGGATGTCGCTACACTTTTGAATCTCACATCTAGTGACATCTCCTCAGGGATGTTGTCTGACAAGGCCATTAGTTTTTTTTTTCTTTTTTTTCTATTTTTTAACCTCTAGGGGATTTAGTTTTTGGACCTAATATTAGATCCAAGCTTCGTAAATTTTCATTTTAGTTTATTTCCTTGACTTAATTAACAAGATTAGCAAAAGGGCATAGGAGTCTTGTACCTCTGTCCCTTCTCATAGATGGTTGCAAAGGCTGTATCTCTCATTCCCATTGGCCATTTTCTGCCACTAGTGGACATTAATTAATCGATTCTCGTCAACAACTGTGTAGCAATTAGCACTGCCATTGTTGGGTTAGTCTATTCTCAGTTTCACACCTATATTAAAATTTACAATTTTCTGTTTTTGTTCCTAGCTTGAAGCAGGAGACCCCATTTGCTATGGACTTTTACTTATATTACATTCTTGCACAGGTTCGGTTTTTTAATACAAGGAAAAATACATGATTGTTTATAATGCCACTCAAATGATCCTAGTTACACTTTTTTCTGATTGACAAGTCTACTCATAGATGTTGCATTAGACTTGGAGATGCCTTTTGGGTGACTGGTGTATTGCACAAGAATTAATTCCCTGTCCCTCTGACTAGAACTGATCATTGCAGCTTTGTGCCTATTTTGGGATGTCTTTCCCATGCTTTTAACAACTGTACATGATAGAATTTGCAGTCTCGTTGACCAGTGCTGGTCAACAAGGTTGTCTATGGACAGTAATACAATATGTTAACTGTAGAGCATAGTCTTTGTGTAAAAGTACTTGAAACACGATTTTAATTAACCCCTACCTTCATCAAGAGAGCATCAATTTTGCATCAATTTTTAATCTTCATTGTAAACAAATTTCTGACCATGATAATATAGGCAGCCAAGCCACCTAAATAAAGAAAGTTTTCGCTATTGTAGTTATTTGAATTTCTTTTAAACTGCTTCACAGAAATATGAGGTAGGAAAGCAAATTGGAAAAGGACACAAATTGAATGATAGTTACTATCACCAAAATTCAAGAGTGTCTATAGAAGCTTAACTTGTGAAATTACAAAATTTTTAAGATCCATGATCTACATATGGAAGCTATCAAACATAAAAATTCAACTCAAATGTTTGCATAAAGCTTAACTTGTATATATACAACATTTATAAGATGCATGGTTGTGCCTTTGGCAGCTAGAGAACATCAAATTTTCTAAAGAATAAAACATGATTGATACAAACCAATTGGTAGAGTATCAACAACACATAAATAGTGGAAACAGAATATTCTTCACCAGTCCAGATATTGATGGACGAGGTAGCCTGCCTTGCCACACATGGTTGACCATTGTCTTTACAACTGGACTCATCAACCATTTGCAATTGGTCCTATTCCCTTATTTGCACAACTCTAACATGAATCATGTTTAAGACAAACCAATGGGTAGTTTATGGACAGTACATAAAAAAGTCCTTCACCCAACCAGATATGGTTGGAATACGTAGTCTACGATCCACAAATTATTGACTGTTGTTTGTTACAAGTTACAACTAGGCTTATCAGTCATTTCCAAGGCCCGTTGTGTTTTCAAGAGCTTTATTGAAGTCCAGGGAGGGATATTCTCAAGGTGATCGAGGAAACCAAAAGAAATGGGAAAAGGTGGAGTCCTTTCAATTCAACCTTTATTGCTCACATCTCAAAAGTATGTGTGTATGTGCTATGGACGTGCTAAGAAAGCATTTGTGGATGATAATTTTGAAATATGCCTGGGATACTCATTTCTCTTTGACAGAAGTCCTGTTTTAGACAAGACAATAAGATATGTATCTTTTTCATTTTCAGCTATAAAAATGGATACGATTTTTTCCAAAGGGAAAAGCAAAACATGGTTAAGACAAACATATTGGTGGTATAAAGACATGACATAAAAATTCAAAACAAAATGTTCTTCACCCAACAAGATATGGTTGGAATAGGTAGTCTGCATACCACAAATAATTGACCATTGTCTGTTACAATTAGTTGATCAACCATTTCCAGCTGCTCCTACTTCCCTTATTCATTGCACAACTCTTAGACTTGTAAATGACCTCTTATAAGCTCTTTCTTGAAGTTAACATTGACACATCAAGATGGAAATGATAAAGAAATTGAGTGAATATGTAAATTTTGTCTAATCTACCTTCCCCAAAAGTATAAAGACAAGTCCAGTAACCTCAATAAGAAAGCTCACTAGCAATTGATAATTTAGAGACTAACATTTAAAAACCACGAAATAAATAAGACCAGCTAGTTCAGATCTGAGACCATTCATCCATCGCCTTAAGAGGGAAAAAAACTACTTTTGTGAATGAAAGTAATCAAGTTGGTAGAGGTGCTTATTTATCAACCCTCATTAAAACCATTATGTATCTAGGAAATAGGAATCAATCACCACTTATGCACAATGAGTGTTGAAACAATTTCAAATAATTTTTGTTCTGAAAAAGATAAATGACATTAATATGGTAAAATGGTCCCCTGATACCTGTCAGTTATAAAGTAATGATAATGTCGTACTCTTTTGACCATAGCAGAGATGTTATTCATCGACCACCTATGTGGAAACAATATTTCTCTTAGAACATATTATGGGAAGAGGCTTAACTAAAAGCTTGTAAACAATGAGTTTGAAAGTAATGATAATGTCGTACTCTTTTGACCATAGGCAGAGATGTTATTCATCGACCCCCTATGTGGAAACAATATTTCTCTTAGAACATATTATGGGAAGAGGCTTAACTAAAAGCTTGTAAACAAGGAGTTTGAAAGCAAGCGAAATGAACTTCAACCTAAGATATCCTATATTAAACTCCTCAATATATGCCCACTTTAAAACTTGTTCCGCATTGTGAGGTTAAATCTGAATTACATTAAAAGAAGTCTACAGCTAGTCTTATGCCAACATATATCATTTTTCCATTTTGGTAACTTCCAGTGCAGTCACTTAGTATCCAACCAAAATAGATCATTTACAGTTTTGATTTTTATTTCCCCTGGACAATCACTACATTAGAAATTTCAAATTTAAATATATTTTTTATTAAGTATATATGCTACAGCCTGCATGCTAAGTCCATCAGCAGAAATTCAACCTGGCCATCAGTATGGAAAAGTTTTAAATTAGTATGGTGACTGTAGGAAGCAGTATGTTTGTGTGTATGTGTTCACACACAAAACATCTGCTCTTTGGGCTGAAACACATGGGCGTTTCTTGCAACTCATATATATATATTCTGCAAATGGTTTAAAGAAGTAATGCATCAAAGGAAGAATGTTTCATACCCCCTAAGAAAATATGTTTTAAAGGGACAAATCATAGTTCTCTTGGTATAGCCATTAAAATTTAAATACATAGAACAGTATTGGTATAACCAAAGTTGTAACAAAATTGACTGATATTCTGTATAGTTAAAATGTTGTGTTTACCATATGCTAAATATGTCCCAGAGAGAGGTTCAAAATTCAAATATGCCTTCTCAATCCTCTAAGGAAAAAGGATCAAAATCATCCAAATAAGACAGAAAGAAGAAAAATGAAAATGATGGTCAAATATGCAAGCCTACCTGAGAATTTGAATGGGAACAATCTTTCTCTTTACAACAAACTAGCAGCTTCTAGCATTTCTTGTTGTCATCGCAGATGTGAAAAAGGGATATCCTCTGATACCAAACTATGGATCAAATACAAAGACCATCAACGCATATTACCTTCATGCAAAACATCAATCATATTGTAAAGCCTGTTCTTTGCTTTCAATTGAACCTGCAATGAAAAACTAGAAAACAAAATCACTCTGAGAAGTCCTCATCATTAATTGTTCAAACTTCATCAGGTTTCTTAAAATGCCTCATCAAAAGAAACCTCGCACTAGAATACGATGAAAATTGGAGTTTAATCAAAATGAAAACCTAAAAACAAACGGTGCTTGATATAAAGGGTACATATCTTCCTTGCAATAAAAATGACAGCATCAATAGTACCTTGGGAATATATTTATCTTCCACACATTATGTTGAAATTGAAAAACAACTCTGCTCCAGTAGAACATAAGAACAAATTTATGGATGTAGAGAGAAGTTTATAATAGCAGATAATTTAATTTTCCAATATGAGATCATAGAAGTTAGGACAAAGCAAGGATATATTAAAAAACGGAGGGATAGAGAATATTACGTGTGATCAGGATATGTGAGGCTATATGTGTGAAATGCACGACCTGCCAAATATTCTTCTGGAACTTCCATCTTTTGAATTTGTACAGTCGGGTCTCCAACCTTCTCTATCCGGAAATGGAAAATGTAAACTTCAATTGCCTTTGCCATTCTCCCAATATATAGATTTAACATGGAATTCTTTTATATAACCATACAACATTATACCGACATTATACATACAATAATACAATAAAACCGATAGCATCTATAAGATATTTATCTTTTACGATAAGTACTGGAATTCCACAAACCATTGCTGTCAGAAAAAGCACTAAAATTTACCTGATCTAAATTGAATCTAACTCTAAAGCCTTTGGAAACTTGAAACAATTGCTTTTGCTGTGTCTGATGTCTCTATCTCACTTGACTAATGAGATTTTGTGACCTAGAATGACAAGACAGACCTCATAAACCAACAATTACAAGTATACATTAAATTTGTACCAATAAGCATGCAATGGAATGACAAGACAAGACACAATGCAATGAAAGTATAGAGTATGAAAGTAAGTGCCTTGGTCATTGATATAGTTTGGAAAGAGGTGGTGATGAGCTGAGTGACACAGGGTCTAGAAAGGTCTTGTAAGGTCTCCCCTCTGTGAGTGATCACCTCGTGTATGTATAAAGTGTTAAATTTTACCTCTGTTATCACATATATAGTAGCCAGGCTACCATATTCTATTTTTCAGATTCAGTACATTTTTCAGACAGATCTCCTACATATGAGATACTGAGATGAGCAGTTTTGATGGATCATTATGTTATCAGTGGACTATAGTACTTTCCCATGCCAGGACTGAGTCTAAGGACACTCATATTTGAGGACCGATGTAGCGATTTAGTCATGTGCAGAGCAGTTAGTAGTGCCCAGATTTGCATTAGTGTTTTCTCATTGGACAGATGTTGGTTCAGATGGATTATTTCCATGCTTATGACTCGCCTTGTATTATATTGTGTTATGGTTATCATTGCTCTTATACTCATTTCTGTGACATGTGTTAGCATTTAGTGTCATGATCTGGTGGATTATTTCCATGCTTATGACTCGCCTTGTATTATATTGTGTTATGGTTATCATTGCTCTTATACTCATTTCTGTGACATGTGTTAGCATTTAGTGTCATGATTTGGTGGTCATATAAATATGTGGACTTGGATGTATCTATATTATGTATTGATGTCCCTACTCAAATTGGAAGTTCTTGATCTGTACTCATCGGTTTTACCCTCCTTAGGGAGAATAGAGGTAGTCATTCCCACCATACTTTGGCTTGCTAGTGTTGGTTTCATCATTCATTGTCTCCACCCATCCATTACCTTCCAGTTTTGGTTTAGCCCAACTTACTACTTGACTTGTGGCATGGAGGACCTTTCCCCGCCAAAGCCTTTGTTGGACAAGCCTCCCTGTTAATTTGTGTCTCGGGTCTGAGTTGCCTAGGATGTGTTTGCTTACCTGAAATAAGTAGCGTTGCCATCAATACAATGTATTTGGAAATACAATGAATATCTTATAAAAAAACCCATTCATGAAAAGTAGTATTTTTCAACATACGTGAATGCAAGGCTAGCCTAAAGAAATCGGCTCTGAAAATATTGCAATGAAATATCTTAAACATTCATGAAAAGTAGTGTTTTTCAACATACATGAATGTGTAAAGCCTAAATGATAAAAGTCTGTATAAAAATCTGTGGACAAAGGCCATGGAAAATCAAAGGCCTAAAAAAGCAATGGTTCCTAAAAAGTTATATCTTAAGATTGTTGGCCTTACTTGTATTGAGTTGGATTGTGAGCATTTGTCAAGGTGGGTAAGCACCTCTGAAGTAGTTCACCCTTTTGTGAGGCACTACCATTCCCTTTGTTTTTGTTTGTTCGGCATATGGCTATATTGAGTATCTCCTTTCCATATCCAAAGTGTCACAATGTTGAGTGGGCAGTTATCCTCTTGCCTAACCTTATGAATTTTAGCCATCACCCTTCACTAGCAAATTGACTACAACTATGAAGTGAGTATAGTCTTGAAAGTCTGTTCTGAGTTATAATAATTAAAACGCTATATATGTATTTGGTTGATGTATTGCCAGTGAGGTGATTGCTACTTGTTATGATTGTTACTTAAATGATTTGTAGAGCATGTCTTAACCTTTAACACTCGCAGCAGATGGATGTCAGCCTGAGTTATATAATTGGTATCTGGTCATTTACAGGTTATTATTTGTCTATCTGATATGGTAGATGATCAGGCAGAGACCTTGAGAGGGTATGGGTATATACCTTAGATGGATTTCGACTTTCTGAGTCTAGTGAGACAGCTTATGTTCAATTCCAGGCACTTAAAGATATGGACAGGGTCATTTTACCCTTCTGGTGTAGTTTTGCTTCACTAGAGGGCAGGTCTAAGCAGAGAGATCATTTTGTTGGATCTCCTAGGGCGTTGTATGGGGCATAGGGGGTCTAGCCACTTGATTATACCATAGTACCCCCCTCCTAGAGATCCTGGTGTGATCAGTTGGACAACGTTGGCACCCTAGGAGGCTGTTTTGGCAGGTTCACGTTTCTCGAGGCAGATTAAAAAATAATTAAATGGCTACTAAAGAATTTGATTTGGGCTACTAAGGCAAGGAAATGGCATGGGATGAGTCATGATGATGAGAGTGATGTCCTCCACACCTTCTCCAGCAGTTGCAGCACCTGATTGGGCCCACGTCTATTTTTTTGAGCACTTTATATTATTTTCTGGAGCTTTTGGGAGGCTCACGATATCCTCAAGGAGGCACAATTTCCCAGTTTAAAAAATATATTAATTTTATTGTGCCATCGGGACACCCAAAGGGAGTTAGTTAACACTACATGGACCCACCATGTGCTTCATTTATTTCTTGTTGAGTGGGGTCGCCTCTCTTTGGGTTATTTAGTCCACTTTTATATTATATTGTTATATTGATCCATGTATTATATGTTGAGCTCATCTCAACCATTGATTAGACATTTGTATCTTTTAATCTTAGCCACTCATTTTAGGATTTTGGTTCTCTCGTTCCTATTTAAAGGAGAGAGCTTCTCGTTAGTAAGGGGTCTTTGGCTCTTGGATTTGAATAATAGAAAAAAAATTCTTGTGGAAATTCTTGGATCTCCTTTGCATCTGGTGTTCTTAGATGGTGATTGGAAAGTCTTTTGCTTCCTAGCATTCGGGAAATTGTTGCAAGATTTATGTTTTTTTGGGAATCTTTGTCTTGTCTACAGGAGGGCGACTTCAGCTTGGGCATTTTTGCAGGGGGGCCTTAACTCGCTTGGATTGTCTTCATTTTTTATCAGGGGGTTTTCATTAGTGTCATTGCGATCTATGATTTCTTCTTGCCATTTTTCTGTCGCAATTAGCTTTTTTCTCATGTGGCAACAAATCTGATATGGTTGACGTTTGTTGTGCAGGAGAGAGGGCGCATTGACTCCTTGGGGCAAAACGTTGGACATAGAACTTGCTCAAACATTCTCAAATTGATCGAGATAGCAGGGATCATCATCATCAAGGCATCTACAAGGTTTTCAAGGTAAGATCTGCAGGTTAGTCCCTTCCTTCCAGATCTCAGTCCATTGACATCTGCTTTTCTTCATTTCACTGAAAATTCCAAAATAATAAAAAACCAAAAAATACTAAAAATTAGATCGCTTGATCTTTGAACAAACCACTGTTGGGTTTTGTAGATCGGGTCTTCCCCTCACCATATCACCCTCAACGCTGTGTTATCACATATATAGTAGCTAAGCAACAATATTCTATTTTTCAGATACAGTACATTTTTCAGCCAGATCTCTTACATATGAGATGCTGAGATGAGCAATTTTAATGGATCATTATTTTGTTATTGGACTATTATACTCTCCCATGTCAGGACTGAGTCTCAGGACACTCAAATTCGAGGACTGATGTAGCCATTCAGTCATTTGCAGAGCAGTTAGTGATGCCCAGATTGGTTCTAGTGTTTTCTCATTGGACAAATGAAGGTTCAGATGGATTATTTGCATGGTTATGACTCGACATTTATTTTATTGTGTTATGGTTATCATTTTCTCTTATACTCATCTTTGTGACATATACTAGCATTTAGTGTCATGATCTGGCAGTCATAAATATATGGACTTGGATGTATTTGTATTATGTATTGGTGTCCCTACATAGACTTGGAAGTTCCTGATCTATACTCATTGGTTTTACCCTCCCTAGGGAGAATAGAGGTAGTCATTCCCACCATTCTTTGGCTTGCTAGTGTTGGCTTCATCTTTCAATGTCTCCACCCATCCCTTACCTTCCAGTTTTGTTTTTAACCCAACTTACTACCTTACTTATGGCATGGAGGACCTTTCCCCGCTAGAACCTTTGCTAGACAAACCTCCTTGTTTATAGTGTTTCTCGGCTCTGAGTTGGTGATAGAACTTGCCTTTGGTGAGTTGGATTGTATGTCTAAATCATTCTGGTCGATTGTCCCGATGTTTGGCACTGTGCAGAACTCCCCCTAGTCACTTGAGATGTTGTTGGCTAAAACTGAAAGCTCATGTACTAAGCTAGATCATCAGCATTTAATTTCAATTTCATAACAAAAGCATATCAACAGGATCACTGAAAGAAACAGTATCACAAGAACAACACAGATTTATCCTGGGAAAACACTAAAGGAAAAAACCCAGCAAAAGCTTCCTCAATATAGATGCCCCAAAAGCATAAAAGGTAAAACCAAAAGATTGATCCTCCTCCTTCTCCAGCTACTCCTCTCTCTCTCTCTCTGTAATGTGCTACACAAGTGAGTGTGTGTGTTCCAAATGAGGAACGCCACACCTCTATTTATATTCTTTCGTTCACTTAATAATTAATTCAGTTATGTAGGTTCGAGTAATCCTAATTTAATATTGTAGGCTCGAGTAACTACAACTGGGGTACTAATGACCCGACTTACAATTGGAGGGGACTTCCTCATGACTCTTTTAGTTCTCCCGATTAGAAACATCGGGGTATAAAGAAATACAAGTGATTCTCCCGGTAGGACCATCGGGGATGACAAAAAATACATATAGAATATTCTTCTAAGTTACAATATTTCAACACTCCCCCTTAACGAGAAGGGTATTCTACAACAACATCAACACCAACAATAATAGAAGAGAGAGGACATCATCAACATCATCAGGGTGACACATCTATAAATCATTGGAAGCTTTTCAACATCATATAGTCTTCATCTTCAATCTTCAACAACAGCAATACTTTGAATGACAACATCATCATCAGTACTTTGACCTTTCGATCAACAACATCTTCAACAACACTTTGACCTTTCAATTAGCAACATCTTCAACAACACTTTGACCTTTCAATCAGCAACATCATCAACAATACTTTGACCTTTCGATTAGCAACATCTTCAACAACACTTTGACCTTTCGATCAACAACATCATCAACAATACTTTGACCTTTCAATCGGCAACATCATCAACAGTACTTTGATCTTTCGATCAGCAACATCATCATTCGATCAACAACATTATCTTTCGATCATCAACATCATCAACAACACTTTGACCTTTCGATCAGCCACATCATCATCATCACACTTTGATCTTTTGATCAGTAACATCATCATCATCACACTCTGATCTTTTGATCAGGAACATCATCATCATCAGCAACAACCTGCAATCCACAGTACAAAGACAAAAAGTCTTTGGATCACTTTGGACTTAAATTCCAGGGATGATGCAATCCCACCACATTCTCGACAACCGAAGCCACCGGATTGATTACGGGATAATCAGTCCCTATCACTTTAGGACTAAGTCCAAGGATGATGCAATCCTACCACATTCTCGACAACCGAAGTCACCAGATTGATTACGGGATAATCAGTCCCTATCACTTTAGGACTAAGTCCAAAGATGATGCAATCCTACCACATTCTCGAGTACCGAAGCCACCGAATCCATTCTGAACCGAAGTTCAAGGATGATACAATCCTACCACATTCTCGAGTACCGAAGCCACCGAATCCGTTCTGAACCGAAGTTCAAGAATGATACAATCCTACCACATTCTCGAGTACCGAAGTCACCGGATTCGTTCTGAACCGAAGTTCAAGGATGATACAATCCCACCACATTCTCGAGTACCGAAGTCACCGGATCCGTTCTGAACCGAAGTTCAAGGATGATACAATCCCACCACATTCTCGAGGACCGAAGTCACCGGATCCGTCCTGAACCGAAGTTCAGGGATGATACAATCCCACCACATTCTCGAGGACCGAAGTCACCGGATCCATTCTGGACATATGTCCTGGGATGATACAATCCCTCTTCATTCTCGAGGACCGAGGTCACTAGATCACTTTAGGGAAAATGCCCAAGGATGATACAATCCCACTGCAACATCACTGCTCACCCTTTCGAGGAAGGTCTTTCTGAACAACACCAAGCTTGTCACGAAAGTGTTCGAACTTTACCCGAGACAGAGGCTTCGTCAACACATCAACAACTTGTTCATCAGTACTTACATACTGGAGCTTTATGGCTCCCTTTTGCATCATATCTTGAATGTAGAAGTACCGGATTTCTATGTGCTTCAATCTATCGTGGAACACTAGGTTCTCTGTCATCTTTATACAACTTTGGTTATCACATAGAATCACAGTAGTATCCAATTCCAGGTTGAATAAACCTGACATCAGCGTTCGAAGCCATATGGCTTCACAACTAGCTGAGCAAGCTACTATATATTCTGCTTCAGCCATGCTAAGAGCAACACTGGACTATTTTTTGCTAAACCATGAAATCATAGCAGACCCCAGACTATAACATCCACTTGATGTGTTTTTCTTGTCTGATACACTTCCAGCCCAATCTGCATCAGTATAGCCATACAGTCTGTACTCATGGCTTCCATCATAGTATAGACCAAAGTCTATAGTCCCTTTCAGATATCTCATCACATGCTTTGCAGCTATCAGATGAACCCGTCTAGGTTGAACTAGATATTGACTCAAGGTGTTCACAGCAAAACAAATGTCTGGTCTGGTATTTGTTAAGTACATCAACGACCCAATAATCTGTCTGTATTGAGTCACATCCACTAACTCTGATGAGTCATCAGCTAATAACTTCAGGTTGGAATCCATGGGTGTGGCCATGGATTTGCATTCCAACATATTGAATCTTTTCAATATCTCTACAACATACTTTCCCTGGTTGACAAAATTTTCTTCTAAACTTTGCCATACTTCCAGACCTAGGAAGTAATGCATTAACCCAAGGTCTTTCATTTCAAATTCTTCGGCGAGTTTCTTCTTGCTTTCCATAATCTGTTTCTCATTCCTTGTCAGAAATAAATCATCCACATATAGTAATAGTATGACAGGTTCATCTTCTATAACCTTGAGGTAAAGATTAGGATCGACTTTACTCTTGGCAAAGTCCATGCTCGTCAGGAAACTATCTATTCTTCCATACCAAGCTCAAGGAGCTTGTTTCAGGCCATACAGGGCCTTCTTCAACTTGCATACGTGAGTACATCTGTCTTCAACTTCAAATCCTTGTGGTTGTTCTATGTATACTTCTTTTTCAATCACACCATTCAGGAAGGCTGTCTTCACATCCATTTGGTGTAAATCCCACTTCATCATGGATGCAAGTGCCATGATAGCTCTAATTGAAGTATACCGTGCTACAGGTGCAAAATTCTGTTCACAATCAATTCCCTCTTTCTGAGAGAAACCTCTGGCCACGAATCTTACCTTGTACTTTTCTATACTTTCATCAGTTGCATGTTTTATCTTGTAGATCCATTTGGAGGATACTACACTCTTTCCTTCTGGTTTGGGAACTATATCCCATACATCATTCCTCATTATTGACTGATATTCTTCAGTCATTGCTTCTACCCATTCTTTTTTCTGTACAGCTTCTTCGTAGTTTGTGGGTTCTTGATCTACATGATCACACATCAAAGCTACATAGTTGGAAAAAGTCTTAGGCTTCTTACTTACCATTGTAGAGCCTTCAGGAGCTCCATATCTTTCTGCTTCTTGTACAATCTCTCTTGCCCAAGCAGGCTTTCTCTTTCGTGATATCTCCATCATAGGAGGTTCTTGTGGTTCTGCCATGTCATGTTCTTCAAGAGCTTCATCTTTAGGGAGACATGTAGTTTCTTCATTTCTGGGAGGTGCCTCTTCCTCATACACTTCTTCATGTTGACACTTCCTAGATCTCTTGACGGCTACCTCTTTATCGAATGTCACATCTCGACTGATTTCCATGTGATGGAATCCAAGAATGTAAATTCTGAATGCCTTGGATACTTCACAGTATCCAACAAATATCCCCTTCTTAGAGGAAGGGTCTAACTTGGTTCTTTTCTCTTTTGGTATATGAATATATACTGGACAACCAAATATTTTGAGTTGACTTACCTCAGGCTTCTTTCCCGTGAACATCTCTTCTGGAGTCTTGAATCCAAGAGCACTGTGAGATATTCTATTATGTACATATACAACAGTTCTTGCTGCTTCTGCCCATAGATGCATTGGAAGATATTGATCATATATCATTGTCTTCACTGCTTCCATGATGGTCTTGTTCTTTCTTTCTGCAACCCCATTTTGTTTAGGATTGTAGGGAGTAGTCAGTTCCCTCTTGATTCTGGCATCTTTGCAAAAGGCTTCAAACTCCTTTGAAGTATATTCTCCTCCATTGTCTGATCGGAGAGTCTTTATTTTCTTGTCTGAAAGATTCTCTATCAAGGCTTTGAATTCTTTGAATTTCTCAAACACTTCACTCTTTGCTTTCAAGAAGTATATCCAAGTCTTTCTTGAATAGTCATCAATAAATGTGATATAATATTCAAAGCCACTTAAGGATGTAGAAGACATTGGACCACACACATCTGAATGAATCAATTCTAACATACCTTTTGTTTTTGTTTCACTCTTCGGAAATGGATTCTTGATGTTCTTCCCTTTCGCACATCCTTTGCAAATGCCTTCATGCTTGATCTTCATGTCTGGTAGTCCTATTACTACTTTGTTCACATGAGGTAGTGCCTTGTAATTAATGTGGGCAAGCCTTCTATGCCACAGTTCACTAGGGTCAGTGGACTCATTAACAAAGGTTGTTTCTGAGTGCCCCTTGAGTTTATACAGGCCTCCTTCTTCACCAATAACAACTGCATCTTCAATTTTCTTTCCTTTGGGCCACATGAGTACTTGGCCATCTATGAAGGCAACTCTGAATCCTTTCTTATCTAAAGTTGAGATAGAAAGTAGATTCTTCTTTAGACCTAGTACATACAATACTTCCTTCATCTTCAGGGGATTTCCTGAATCAAGCTTGTAGCTTGCTTCACCAACTCCTTTGATCGGATATTGATAGTCATCTCCTAGAGATACTTTCTGAAGAGAGTTCTTTTCTTCAAGTCTTGATAGAGTCTTCTTTTGTCCTGTCATGTGCTTTGAAGCACCACTATCAATAAGCCAAGTATCTTCTCTAGGTGTAATAGATCCGGAGAGTGCTGAGAATAATACATATTCTTTTGCATCTTCTTCTCTTGCTCGCTTGCTTGGAGGTCCTTCCTCTTCTTCTTCTTCATCCTCATCTTCAGCTAGATAAGCATGATGTCTTTTGTTGTTGTAGAACTTCTTCTTATATTCTTGTCTCTTCATAGGACAATTTCTGGCAATGTGTCCTATCTTATCACAATGAAAACATTGAACGCTGGAGTAGTCCCTTTCGAGGAGACTTTCTCTTGTCTTCTGGAGCTTCTTGGGAGGTTGATACTCCCTGTTGTTTCCCTTCTTGAAGTTGGGTTGACTTCTTCTTCTCTTTGTATGACTAGCTAGGGCTTGATCATCCTCCTTCAGTAAGGCTTCTCTATTTGCCACTCTAGTTTCCTCTTGAATGCAAGCTTCCCATACCACATCAAACTTCATGCTTTCCTTCCTGGCACACATCATCTGGATGAATGACTTCGAGGGTCTAGTGAGACCATTGAGAGCAGTCATAACCATTTCATCTTCATCAAGCTTGTCTCCAATGGCTTCTAGTTGTTCTTTGATCTGAGAAACACTTGTGAAGTAGTCTTGGATGGATTCTCCATGACTCATCTTTGTGCTCTTCAGTTGAGCTCTTAGATTCATCTTTTTGTTAATGTTTCTACCCTCATACATTCGGGATAAGGCATCATACATTTCTTTTGGAGTCTTCTTGGATGACACTTGAGGGATCAAGTGATCCTTGATAGAGTCAGCAATAATCCTTTGTGCCCTAATCATATCCTTCTTGTGCTTCTCCTTGGCTTCAGCTTCTTCAGGTTCTGTAACTTCCTCTTTGATATACTTATCAAGATCATTCTCTTGGAGAATGAGACCAATACTGTATTTCCATGCTCGAAAATTCTCTATTCCTTCTAGCTTATCCTCAACCTTAGTGCTTGGGGCCATCTTGTAAGAAAATCACAAAAAATTGAAATTCTACGGCATGAGAAACTGAACTTACCAGGAGATGCGCTTGACTGAGGTGAGTTGACTGGTGTGCTTGGTTTCCGGAGATCTCAAGTCTTCACCTTCCAAATCAGACTTGCAAGATTCAGCTTCTGCAGCTTCCAACTGTTTTCTGGTTTAGCAGTTTTCTAGTGCAGTTGTCAAACTAGGGTTTGACTTTCCCGAAGACTCACTCACCCAAAAACCTCGATTCCAGGCTTAATAGATGCGCTCTGGGAGGGCGCAACTTTATATGCAAGCAGTTTTCCGAAAATAATTTTTTTTCCCGAAACCCTAATTTTTTCAGAGGAGAGAGGGTTTTTTCACCTTGTGAAAGCTGTCCTATTCAGGTTAGCCCTGATACCATGTTAAAATTCCATATGCTAAGCTATATCATCAGCATTTAATTTCAATTTCATAACAAAAGCATATAAGCAGGATCACTGAAAGAAATAGTATCACAAGAACAACACAGATTTATCCTGGGAAAACCCTAAAGGGAAAAACCCAGCAAAAGCTTCCTCAATATAGATGCCCCAAAAGGATAAAAGGTAAAACCAAAAGACTGATCCTCCTCCTTCTCCAGCTACTTCTCTCTCTCTCTCTAATGCGCTACACAAGTGAGTGTGTGTGTTTCAAATGAGGAGCGCCACACCTCTATTTATATTCTTTCGTTCACTTAATAATTAATTTAGTTATGTAGGCTCGAGTAATCCTAATTTAATCTTGTAGCCTCAAGTAACCACAACTGGGGTACTAATGACCCTACTTACAATTGGAGGGGACTTCCTCATGACTCTTTTAGTTCTCCCGATTAGAAACATCGAGGTATAAAGAAATACTAGTGATTCTCTCGGTAGGACCATTGGGGACCACAAAAATTACATATAGAATATTCTTTGAAGTTACAATATTTCAAGTTTCAACACTACTTATATTGGAAATGTTTATATATGCGCCCATGGAAAATGTAAATTCTAAAATGTGTTTCTTAACATTTACGAGCAAAGGGCAAGAGCAATGAAATGCTAAAATACTTCGTGAAGGGTATAAGAAAAGGTCCCAAAAGCAATGATTAAATATATGCTATATCCAAATATTGCTGACCTTATAAATTTGAATATGCCTTGGATGAAAGCTGCAGTTAGCTGTGCTTTTAAGAACTGGTGAAGTCCCCAAAAGGTCATATAGGCCAAAAAGTCCATGGAAATAAAATTGATGGTCCTAATGAACCTGGATCAAACTTGATGTAGACATGATGCCTAAGTTGAATAAGCACTCTCTGAACAACTCAACCATTCATGAGGCACTGCCATTCCCTATGTTGTTGGTTGTCCGACATGTGGTTATAGTGAGTATTCCCTTTCCATATCGAAAGTGTAAATTAGACACACCCAAAGGGATCCAAGGTATATTGGACACCTACCGCATCACACTTACTAGCCACCCCAGCCGTCTCAGTCATTCACCTTACACATTACCATCTTGTCACTCATTGTCTTAGCTGCATTGCCGAACCCAGCCTGCCTTCCCTTCATCCACCCTGTCCTTCTTAGCCCGATCTAACTTAACTTGCTCCTTCATGTCTGACATTCCCTTTAGACTTGAGAGACTTTTCAAGCTCTTGAGTCCATCATGGGAGCCCGTTGCAAATTCCTGTGTATGCTTCTGGAGCTTTCGGGTAAGCTCCTCTGTATGCTTGGCAAGCAATCTCATCATCATCCATAATCCTTACTTACGTGAGCCTTCCGAACCTCTTCTGATGCATCTCTCATAACGTTCTCCGAACGCTTTTGAAGCATCTACTTAGCTCTCATAGATGGCCATTTGAATGCCTCTCAGAGATTCTTATGAGTCAGCTTCTCATATGTATCTATGATGCTCTCTCATGCCAGGGGTATTTAGACAAGATATGTGTGCATCCCTTAACTGGTTGTTAAACGCCCTAGGTGTTTTCTCGCGAGGTTGTAATGTGAAATGTACAGGGTACTCAGCCCACAACTTAACTGTTATACCTATCTTATGCTATTTGATGAGCTCTGAGGCTCTCTCAGCAAGGGGTATTTAGACGGGATATGTGTTCATCCCTTTACAGGTTGTAAAACGCCCTAGCCTGCACTGGTTAGGTTGTCAAACTTCGGTTTCCTTGAGAGGTTGTACAGGGTACTATGCCCACAACTTAACTATTATACCTCTCTGATGCTCTCAGATGTCCTTGAGACCGGTTACTGAATATGCCTCCCCTTAACTGGGTTGTAAAATCGCCCTGGGTGCCCCTCCCTAATTGCATATACCCCCTTTCAGAGAGCTATGAGAAATCCTTCCTTTGTAGGTTATAGTTGTATATATACAACGTACATAGGTCCTTCAACGTAAGGTTGTAATGTTACAGGCTACGGGTATTCTGCCCTCCAAAATCAGTTCTACTTGGTCTCTATTAGCCCTCTCAGACACTTTTTCATGTGTAGTTGTTCTTTTTTGACCTTTATGTGTCTTTATCAGAAGCCAATAACACCAGAGATTATCATGCTAAGGGACTATGAGGTCAATTTATCAATAGGCCTCTAAGATCCCTTTTTTGAATACTTTGATACTTTTTGACCTTGAGGTGCCTGAATCAGAAGCTAATAGCATCAGAGGTTATCAAGCTAAGGTACTCTGTCCTCAATGAACGGTTATACCTCGGCTCTTAGTACCTTTGAGACCACCCTCTGATATGCTCTTCTGATGCCTCTCATACATTGTTTGATGTGTATTTGATACTTTTTTACCTTTATGTGCCTTTAGAAGAAGCCAATAACACCACAAGGAACCTTCTCTTTTGGGCAGTAGTAATAACCTCCTCCTTCGCTCGATTACTTCCTCTTTCTGCCTACGCGTTCTCTATGCTTAACCATTATTCCTATCCATTAATAAATCCCCACCATACAACACATAACACCTTCACTACATGTACCCCCCTATATGTCTTAGATTAGTAAGTGAAGCGATACAACTTTCTTACTTACATACTTACTGAATGAATGATTCTACAGGGTACTACATATAACCTTCTGGGTACTACTATGAATCTGCTCCTACTTATACTGCCTGCTACGGATAGTTACCTACCTTCAGACCTAGAACTTCCTATACACTTGCCTTCAGACCTAGAACAAATCTTTTCTATTTGCTTCCACTGTAAGTCAGAGGTACTGCTGGCCCAAACTTCACAACCATAGAGAACAACCAGGATCACTAAGAGCCCCAAAAGGGTTTGCATAGTTTTCCAGTCCCATAACTCTTCCTCTTTGCACCTATTTTGGAAAGCATAAATCGCTTTCCAACCTCTCAAAGTTCTTTTTTTCCTGCAACCTTCCCAACTCAAACTTTTGTTGAAGTCGATTTCGAGGTACTTGTAATCTTCCACTACTTCAACGATATTGTCTTCAAAGTAGAACTTATGTTGTTTATGTTTTCTTTCACTAGAAAAAACTACCACTTTTGTCTTGCTAGTATTTACTTGCATCCCAACTGTTCTACAAAAGTGCTCAAGGGAAATCAAGTGCTCTTGCAAACCAAGAGAAGACTTAGCAATCAAAATAAGGTCATCTGCATACAAAAGAAGCCTTATCACATACTCGCCCATGAGGATGCCATCCCCGCCCTCTAGGTTTAACCACTCTTCAAGTTTGTCAATATATAAGCCAAAAAGGGTAGGGGATAATGGGCACCCTTGCTTGACCCCAATATCGCTTCTGAAACTTTTGGAGATACCATCTGGTGTTCTGATTTTGACTTTGACCTCCTCATATAGCCTATGAACAACTGCTCTAAGATGTATAGGAACCCTAAGTTCCTCCATTCTGTGCCATAGTTTATCCCTAGGAACCATGTCAAAAGATTTTTTGAAATCTACAAAGCGACAAAAGGCTTCCCCTTTTTTCTCCCACACTTTTTCAATGAAGTTGTTGAAACGCCCCCGCATCGGTATGCTTCTGGTCACTTGAAATCTACAAAGCAACAAAAGGCTTCCCCTTTCTTCCGCACACTTGCTAATTCTATTTTCTAACATGCTTCCAAATAGATTTGCAAACAAGGGGTTTATCATTATGGTCCTATAATTGGAGGGATCATTGACATCCTCGCTCTTGAAAAGAGAAATTGCGAGGCTAGTTGTCCAATGTATAGGGAATCCCTGCTGAATGATGTTGTTGAAGATTCCTGTAATGTGAGGTGCAAGAGTTTTTGAACCCCACTTTAGATATTCAGCTTGAAGTTCTACTAAATATTTGGCTTTTCCAACACCCAACTTCTTAATACCTACCTCAATCTCTTGCATGGTGAAAAGCTTAGTGATGGTGGCGGTGTTGACTAAGGGGGGAGGGTGTTCAACCTTAGGATTCCGCTCATAGAGTTTCCTTGCATACTCAAGCCACTGGTTCACTGTAATATTGTTTTCAGTTTGCTTCTTGCTCGCTTGAAGTTCCTTCAAAAATAGTTTGGGGTTGTTTTTCCCAAGGAAGATTAGCTCTTCCCTCCTTGAGACCATGAAATCATTTTTTTTCTTCCTTATAATCTGGTTGTAGCTTTTTGAGTCTTTTTCTTTCTAGTTTGACTCTCTCCACCTTCTCCTTGCTTTTTTGCACTCCTCATCGAACCAAGCATTAACAGGAAAGCAATTTGTTTCACGTTTCCTATTCTTTGCTCTCTTGCATTTTGTGAGTACCCTTTGCATTAAATTAGTTAGCTGCCGATTATTAAGGCCTTGGGATAGAATTTCCTCCCTCTTACAAAGTCTCTCTAATGCCTTCCTAAAGACATTACAGTTCTCTTGAGTCAAAGAATTCTGCCCTTTGCAAAAGATTGTTGAATGTGCTGATTTTTTGTCCCCTCCTGCTGCTTATCAATCCAAGAAAGACTTCGATAGATCGGTTTGTGATCAGATTTTAAATCCCAGAGTTGTTCTCCAATCATAACTTCCTCCATTTTTTCACATAGTCCATGCGAGCAAATTGCATAATCCACCACACTTGCTCCATTGTAGGTATTACAAGTGAAATTACCAGAGTTTGACCATTTAGGAAAACCATTGCAGATTATTAAATTGAAAGTTCCACATAAGGTAAGCAACTGTTCTCCAAAGAAATTGCAGCTTTTGTTGTCTTTTGAAATTCTTGTCCATTGATGATTTCTTTCTTCTGTAAGCCAAATAGGATTGCAATCTTCCCTTTGACAAAGAATGCTAGCTTGTTCACTTGCGGTCTTGGCGTTGAAATCTCCTACTAGAAGGATTTTACCTACTTGAGAATACTTCGCAATATCGGTTTTTAATACTGCAAAAGGGTCTTTATGGTCGAGCCCCCTCCTTTTGTAAATTTTTGAAACTTGTGGGGCGAAGTAGAATGCTGAAATTCTGATGACATTTCCATTTTCTGATATTTTAAACCATATAAATTGTTTATTTGAGTCTTCTTTTTCTAGTTGAATGCAACGATCTACCTTTTTCTTCACTAAGACCATGATACAATCGTGACCTTTTCCATTCTCTGCTGCCTTGTTCCATACTGCCAGCTTCATATATTTTTCAAAAAGGGTTGTCTTGCACCCTTCATGTTCATGTGTTTCCACGAGACATATTATGTCCCTGTCTTCTGCAATAGATCGTAGTCCAGGTCCACGCCTCCACGGATATCCTCTACAGTTCCAACATACTAAGCTTAAGGGAACCTGGGTAGACCTTGATTGCTATTTTCTTTGGCATACAAGACTCAAAGTTGAGTCTACACCCCTATTTTCCCATCCTAAACTTGGTGCAATATTTTATGCTAAGGGGTTTGCTATCACTTCTTGATTATTGTTTTGCTGTCTTGCTTTAGAAGGAGGACCAAAAACAACAACAGCTTTGCCTTTGTATAACCATGCTCTTTTCCCCTCATCTCTTGCTGCTCTGACCTTTGACATCTCTTTTTTTCTTTCCTCTTGCTGCATGATAGTTAAGTCTTCCTCTAGGAAAAAGCAAGAACCCTTTAAAAGATGCTTCTTACTTAGAAAAGTTTACTTGTCACATGCACTTTCCATGATGACTTTTATGGGCCTGGCTCTCTCATTACTGGGTTTACCCACCCTCCATGCATGGCAAATTTGGCCTTGCCAATTCAACTTGTCTTTTAGAAAGTCGCTTGCAAGCTCCGGAGATGACGTGACAGATGGATCTCACGCTAGCTTGAGCATGGGTAGCCCCCTACCCATTTAGTAAGTTATAAAGTAAGCCATGGATAATGTATCCATCACCATACCATGCGAAGTGTTTGAGGCTCGATTTAATTCGTGAAGGAATGACGTGAATATTGCAGCTCGTGTTGATTGGTTTGGTGGGGCTCTTCCCTTATTTTATGGCCATCTCATGGGCTTGGCTCCCATTAGCACAAGTCGCTTTTATGATAACTAATGCTTCAGCACCCACAAAAAGCTCACGTAGATCTATGTTGGTTCACGTGGATGCACCTGGCCACTTCATATTTGATGATTGATGGTTCCAAGCACGGGATGGGGGCGCCTTGCCAAGGTGGAGACCACGTCCCCATCCGCATAGATGCTAGCTCAAGTTGTTTGTTGGAGTTTGCACTCCAAGGCACCCTTTGACATGGAGTTGATTGGAAAGTCGAATCTGTCTATTATGCTATTTGGCTCTCTTCAAAGCTGAGTCAGTTTAGGTTTTAGGTTGTGGAATTTTGTATAAGTAGAGGCTCTTGAAGCTCTATTTCTGAGGGAGAGTTTGGCATAGAAACTCTGGTGGAATTTGTAAGCTTCTTTTTGTTAAAAAAATATTGAGACTTTGGAGGTCATTTGATGGGATTTTGGCATTGTGTCTTCATCCTATGTGAAGTAATATCTCTTTCACCTTACCCTTGTATTGCAATTTGATTATTATATTTATTGCAGACTAACAATCTAGTACTTGGGCTTCTAATCAATTTGCATTGAGTGTTTGTGTCTTCAGAGATTGCATCTAGTAGGAGCTCTCGGCATCTAATACCTTCACCATACAAATGTTTCATTATTAATATATTTTGTTTGCAGGGTTGCAAGCGGTTCCCGATCTTTCTTGCCTTCTCCAACAGACTTTTAGAAAACTCTTTTCGGTTACTTGTTACTAGTCCTGCCCATCTCTAAGTTGTGGAAGATCCAAGTCATACCTTTCTCCAAGCCTAGAATCTCCCACCAAGCTTGCCATCTTGATTTTGTGGTTTGTCTTAGTCTCTTGCTTTCGTCTTCCTTCCTTGCTCTCATCTTCTTCCCCTTTTACTAGTCTTCTCGTCTCACCCTTCCTCATTCGTCCTAGATCCCCTCTCTCCTCTTTCTTCTCGTTTTTCTCTTTTGTCTTCCTCCTTGCCTCTCGTCTTACTTTTCTTTCTTCCTTCTTCCTTTCCTTCCCTTTGTTTTCTCTTTTCTTCATTGTAGGAGCTCTTGGAATCTAATACCTTCACCATACAAATGTTCCATTATTAATATATTTTGTTTGCAGGGTTGAAAGCGGTTCCAGATCTTTCTTGCCTTCTCCAATAGACTTTTAAAAAACTCTTTTCGGTTACTTGTTACTAGTCCTGCCCATCTCTAAGTTGGGGAAGATCCAAGTCATACCTTTCTCCAAGCCTAGAATCTCCCACCACGCTTGCCATCTTGCTTTTATGGCTTGTCTTGGTCTCCTGCTTTTGTCTTCCTTCCTTGCTCTCATCTTGTTCCCCTTTTGCTAGTCTTCTCATCTCACCCTTCCTCATTCGTCCTAGATCCCCTTTCTCTCCTCTTTCTTCTCGTTTTTCTGTTGTCTTCCTCCTTGCCTCTCATCTTACCTTTCTTTCTTCCTTCTTCCTTGCCTTCCCTTCGTTTTCTCTTTGCTTCATTGTCCTCTCCTTCTCTCGTCCATCTTCTCTCTTCTCCTTCCTTTTTGTTTGGTCCCCCTTCTTTTGGTTAGTTTAGAACTTGCAGTTTTTCTTTGTTAGTTTAGTTTGTTAGTATTGTTAGTGTAGCTCTACATTAGAACTTAATCTTAGATTAGTTTCAAGTTTGATTTATTTTGCTAATGACTAATGGGTGCATGAATTGTTTGGATTTTTGTTTGTTGTAGGTATTGAGAGGAGAATAAACTTTAAGGTGAAGCAAAGACAGACTTGAACCTAAAACACTTGGAGATTACCCAAAGAAGAAAAGAAACACATCAACAAACCATAAGGAAGATCCAAAACCCAATGAAGATGGTGCTAAACAAGAAGATCTAAAGCTTCTCACTCTCCCTTTTGTAAAAGAAGTCATAAGACTTCTTGTTCCAAGTTTTTGCTTACTTTCAGTTCCCAAAAGGTTGAAAATCCTCAATATCGTACTTGATTAATAAAAAGGCTAAGTGGGATAAGGCCTCCCACACTTTGTGTTTTCTTTCCTCCATTTGCGGAAGAGCCTTGGGTTGTCCTTTTGTTTGGTTATTCGCATGCTTAGAGTAGTTTCATTTTATGCTTAGAACACTAGTTGTTAGTTCAGTTTATTTTTGCTAAGTTAGTTTCTTTCAAGTCATTGTTTATTAATCTTTTTGAGCTATCACTTGGTTTCCACATTTAGAATTTGCTTGTCTCTTAAAAAGAAACCAAAGTCTCTTGAACTTGCTATAACCTAAGTCAAGAGCACTCTTTGTCAGAGAGCATAGTTACATTGCATTTTCCTTGCATTAGGCATATAGATTAGCCAAAGTCTCTTGAACTTCTGTCATAAGACAAAGTCAAGAGCAAACTCTGTCAGAGAGGTTAATCTGTGTCCTCATAATTAATAAAATATTTCCAACACACATTCTCCATAAAATTTGCTTCGTTGCTTTCCATCACTTAGTATGCTTTGCCGACCTTAAAAAGTTGGATTCATACTCAGAACGGTGATTGGAAATTAATTAATCTTACAAGTGACAACCATAAGTAAAACTTCCAACCCCATAACCAACAAACCGACGTTGTTGATAAATACTGAGGTGGTGGGCAAATTCTTGTTAGTGACGCCGGAACAAACCGTTGTCTCATGGTTCAAACAGGTTGGTTAAGTTCCTTAGACACCTAGCCTGAAATACTGGACGGTCCGACATGTCATTGAGAGGAGCCACTGAAGGTATATCTTCCAGTTGATACCTTGTGTTCTTAGCCATAATAATCAAGATCACTAAAAATTTATAAAATTTAAAAAGAGCACTTGCAAAATGATCTCACAAACACACTGAACGCTTGTATCTTTGCATCCCAAGCACTACAATCTTGACTCTGTTACACATCGGTTAAGGTGCTAGTCTTGTGCTCATTTCACTTATATATCCAAAGTCCATATTTTATTTCATTATGGATTCCTTTGCTTAAATCAATCAGTTGTGTTGTCCTTAAATTATTGCAAGTATACCTTTGTGTTATTTAAATTTTAGATCTGTGATCTTTTCACCATAATAAACTCCTAAACAACACCAATCCGCATCACGATACACCAAAAACACTTAAAATACATTGAGCCATATAAACTCTTTGTTAGGGACTACCCTCCTTGGCATCGTTAGGAGTTAGCCTAACTGGAGGAGCTAGAAGTAGGTGACAGTACCTAGCTCTGTGCTTTCCCGCAAGGCCACACCTCTCCCACTTTCATAAGTGAGGAGACAACTTTCAGAAGATTTCTGCTGCTGGTGTGCATTCGGCAGACAACAAGCACAAAGACTAGTCTTATCTAGGAAGAGTAATCTTGAATCGGGCCCTACCCAAGAAAACCTTCTAGAGGAATCCAATCATTGACGAGGTCATCAGAGTTGTCTACTATGAAGAGAATCTAAATTGGAAAGGGTTGATGGGAAGTCCCCTTTTGTGTCCTATCAATTTTAGAAATGACTTGCCACTCAATTTTATATTAAAATCAAGAAACCCTAGGAGAGAAAAAAAGGGGATAAATGGAGATGAAAGGGCATTATTTTAATTAGGTTTTATTATTTACTGAGTAACCTAGGGCTCTCGATTTCGTAATGTAGTGCAATCGGCCACAAGTGGTATTAACAAAAAATTCACAAAAGAAGGGAAGAATAACTATGCCACATTTATCTATTTCATTTGCTGAGTCAACTAATCTAAATGGCGTAGATTAAAAGAGGTGGACAACAAACAAGCTCATTTTGAAAAGTGTTGTGCTCGTTTCGATCCTTAATGGTTCATGATAAGAGTTAGCACAAGCCTCCTTGAGAGTTTCACCTTTCTTGAACGAACCTGTAGAAGAAATTGCACCATCGTACAAAACAAGAATGACCCTAATCTAAAATACAATGCAATGATACAACTAGGTATAAAATATAAATAAGCAAAAAAAATAATAAATAAGTTGTAAAAAGGAACGCATGCACTTATAAGAATATAGGAGAAAACAATGTGGAAACAGAGAATATGTGTGAAGGATGGTATATGAGCAACACAGATGTTAGCAATATTCCTTGACCACAAAGGCGATTTTGTCACCATCTCTTAGAGAAAGGCAAAAAAGAAGCAAAATTAAGGACAAAAATACTTAAGAGCTAAGAAACCGAACACGCTCGTTTGGGTGACGTGTCCCATGTCCACGTGTTGGACACGAACACGCTGACTGAGCGTGTCAGACACGCCTCTGCAACGTGTTATCACCAACCTTGTAGCTTCCTGTGCGAGGTAGATCCAGGATGGATGGTAGAGGGGCTAGCAACTAAGGGGGTGGAACCAAGACTGCCTAGACTCCCAAACTGATGGTTGCCACGCCAATCAAGGCAGCCTTCACTTTCTATTATCTAAGTCCAAGACAACAACCCGGAAGACCCGGATCTACTCTCGACAGGAGAGATCAGACCTAGACACCAGAACAGATCAAATGTGGCTTTGAGGTACGTAAGGTGTGAGGTAAATAGCAACCCTAGCTCTAGGGTTTAGGTACTAGCAACTGATGGAGATGACCACTGTCTTGGGAAACGTAACTGTGACACGGTGATTAAGGACAGAGTTGGGACTGTCTAGTACCAAGGAGACAGACTCAGTGAAAGATATGAAAGTATCAAGGAATGTTGGCAAAGAGAACGGGAGTAAGGTCAATTTACAGCTAGCGCTAGAGATAGGAGATCAGTGCCTTTTGTGCATTGGGCAATGGAGTCAGTATCAGCACAACGTTTTAGTGAACCGACCTGGGATATACCTGGATCTATGGACCCAGAAAAGGATTTGGCCCGAAATATTCAGGTTACAGGAAAATTAGCAGAAGGAGGGCTAGCGGCCTAGCGCTAGGGTTTGGAGACGCAAATCTGCAAATCTAGAGCCACCAGGATATTATCAGCTCAGCATTGGGGAGGAAATGAGATCAGGATGGCCTGATCTACAAACCCAAATCAGAAAATTGCAGGAAAAATCAGATCTCGAAAAAGTCAAAATCTGATGAGGGGGGCTAGGAGGCCGAAAGTCAATTTTTCAGATCTAGGACAACTTGGCAAGAACTAGCTCAGCGTTGGGGGTGTTCTGGAGTGCTCAAGCCCTGATCTATTATCCTAGCCTGTCAGATTTCAGAAAAAGTAAACTTCGAAAATGTCCAGTTTTCAGTGAAGCTGCTAGGGCTGTTTTCAGTCTAAAACTCAGATCTAGGTCAAACTGCCATGAATCTGGATAGCGTTGAGGATGATTTGAACTGTGTGGGACCCGATCTATCAGTCTATAAAGTAAAAAATCAGAAAAAATCAAAACCCTATCAGGTCAAATTTTTAGTGGGGGTGCTATGCAGTTTTCACACTAAAAATCAGATCTAGGTCAAACCAGCAGGAATTTGACCAGCGTTGCAGTAGATTCAGTGACGGGGAGGCCCAATCTATGAAACCCAGCAGTGGTTTGGCCAAAGATTGGACGGTTCCCGGATTTAGTATTTTTTAAGGGTTTTTTAGTACTTTAAGAATTTTCAGAAAAATGGAAGGAAAACAGGTACAATGGATTCAGATCTATTAAAGAGAACAAAATTACCTGTTGGATCTATTGCCAACATTTTTGTACTATAGTTGGGTTACCTGAGGAGCCGTCAGTTGACAAACATGTCCAATGTTTGATTCCAGTGTATCAGTTGATCTGTCTCTGTGTCTAGCCAGTTTTTCATTTGAATAATTTTGACCATGGCCCCGCCGGGTTTGTAATAAAATGTGCTAGTAGGGTGTTTTGAGTGGTTTGGTCTCCTGAGACGTAGAATTTCAACTAAGGTATTCCAGGGAGTTTTTTTCCCTTAACAATTATGCTTTGCCTATAGCCGAGTATAATTGACGAGGTTTTCTCCCAATTCCTCCAAGGTTGGAATGCCCGCTTTTGAATTCTTGGCCTTGGGGGGTTAGTAGAGCCCAACTGAGTATATATAAACCTACTAGACATTGTTAGAATAGAACATGGTCATGTCTTAAGTCAATATGACCTTTAAAAATTTTCCGAATTTTTTTTACCGGATGAGTTAAAAAATTATTTTTTAATTATTTTCCTAAGTTTTTGATTGATTTTTCCATAAATTAAATGGAAAAATCCTGTTTGTAATAAGTTAGTCATCCAAACCCCGTTTTCAGTGATTGAAGGCTCTAACCTTAAGCCAAAAATCATTCTTGATCGGCTAGCCAGTCAAATCCAACTTTCAGATCATCAATCAGACACATAATGCACATTTTCTCAAAAAAATCATTTTTGGACAAAAAATGGAGTTTTTATTAAAAAATGATTATTTTGGAGAAAATTAAAACTTTCCAAATTAATCCAAATTCAGTGAAATAAAAAGCTAAATGACATCTCAATGGGCATTTATAATGATTGGGGTTATCATAACTCAGCTTCAGTCAGCATTCAGTGAGTAATAAAGATATATTCAGTTAACAGACTTGTCATCTTCAACTAAACTCTCGAATTGGATGAGATGGAGAGCACTCATTGGTTTGATGATTTGATCGAGGCAGGAGCTGATGATAACATTATGATCTGACAGCAGTAGGCTCCTCCAGACCTAGCAGTGGCTCCTTCATACCTAAGAGGTGCCTTCACCTTCTAAGCTCACGCCTCTCTCCACCATTCACGCTCCTCTTTATCATGAGGGCGTCATCCACATGTGTGGGCTCAATAATGGCTTGTTTGCAGTGGTTAGGGTTGGAGTGGGGGCACCTTGCCTAGGTGGAGGCCTCCCCTCACTCCCAGCTCATCTTCTTTAGGTTTGGTCTCTCAGTGATGTGCCGATCCAATTAGGTCTGGTTTTCTGGTTTTAGGGTTTTGGGTTCTTCTTTCATTGTATAAATAGAGGCTTCTTTAGCTCTATTCGGATGGAACTTTTGGGTTAAAGTTACTTTGAGAAAATTGTATCAAGCATTTTGCTTTGGCTTTGTTAATAAAGATATTCGACTTTGGAGGTCTATGGGCTCTTGATTGTGTTGAATTCCTCATGGTTGGGCTGGTATTGTCTCTAACTCATCTCTTTTTACTTGTATGTGTTTAAATATTTGCTAGCTCAAGAAGGCCATTGTTGGCACAGTAGAATAGCCATTTGTAGCTTCAATTTGGTTATTTATGCAAAGTAAATCAATATTTTTGATGGACATGAGTAGTAAGTTATACAAAATGTTGATCTTGATTTGATTTGCCTAACATACTAGCATACATTTTATCTCACGTCTTGTTTTAAGTTTTGATGTGATTCAGGCTTCACAGATTGTAGAAGGGTGTGAGCTCAGCTGTTTCTATCCCATGCTTCAAAACAACCATTTGAATCTAACATTTTGAATTGCAGGACCTACAGTGTTCGTCATCTTTTGCTTCGAAAAGAAAGCTTGGAATAACTCTCTCTTTGGTTCCATCCACAAGTTAATGTTCTTTTGGTTACCGGTCACTTAGGAAGCCCTAATTTACTTTTCTGAACCCTTAGGCTTCTTTCTCATTCCTTTGTTTGGTTTGCCTTTCCTTCTTCTTCGCTGCCCTCTTTTCACTTTAGTTTGCAACCCCTTTCTTTCACTTTGGACAGCCCTCTTTTGCCCTAGTTTTTGGCCATTTTCTTCACTTTGGACAGCCCTATCTTTCTTCTTTTTGGACAGCCCTCTTTTGACTGTTCCCTACCCTCCTTTTCACTGTTTTACAACCCTCTTTTTGCCCTTGAACAACCCTCTTTTTCACCTTTAGGACAGCCCTCTTTTTCACCTTTTTCTCTCTCCCTTTCCTGCTTTTTCTCCTCTCTTTCCTCTTTTTTCATCGCTGGTTTTTACCCTCTTTTTCGAGAATATAGTTAGTAATTTGTCTTTAAAGTTTTAACTAATGCATAATGCTTGAACTATTTAAAGCTCTTATTTGCAGGAGGAATCAAGGCCCAAAGGCTAAAAGCAAGCAAGAAGAACAAAAAGACAATCTTCCCTCTTCTCCCATCTCTTTCTTTCCCTGTTCTTCCAGGAAAAGGCAAATAACAAGTCATCAAAAAATTGTAAAGTTAATAAAAAGCGAGTGGGATTATGGCTCCCACACCCTTCTTCCCCCATTTGGGGGAATCCTGTATCGTCTCACTTTCATGGTTTTCATTTTATTTGTTTAAAATTGCTAATGGTAGAATAGTGTAGGATAATTACATAATCTTACTCAGATAGTGCATGTTTGAATAATTTATTGTCCATAGAAAATGAGTTAAAAAATATTGTTTTGATTGTTTAAATTGAATGTGGCATATTTCTTCTAGTATACTTACCCCCTTGCTTTACCGATTAGGGCCCTAAAAAGTGTGAAAGAGACTCTTGGGTAGTTAGATTGTTACTGTTTTATTTCTTTCATTCAAGTTTAACAAATTAAGTAAGACTCTTGAACTTGCAGTAACACAAGTCAAGAGCACTCTCTATCGGAGAGCATTCATTAGATTTGCACATCCTTGCATTAGGCATTTAGATTAGATAAGTCTCTTGAACCTTTGTCATAAGACAAGGTCAAGAGCGCTCTCTGTCGGAGAGTTTAAATTAACTGATTTAATAAAACTTGCAACACACACACCCCTTAATTAATTGACTTCTTCCCCTTCTTGCCAAAGTATGCTTTGACCGATCTCATATCGGAATACCCAGAAACGGCACTGGACCTTTAACGCCGCAAGAATAACTTAATAAAATTTAACACCCCGCAACCAACGCACCGGCGTTGTAGGGAATTTTCCAAAGTACTTCCTAGTAGAGGCGGCAGAATCCTGTTGTCTAAGCTTCTTAGCTAGCTAGTCAATCTTCGCGATACTAGCCTGGGATATTGGGCGGGCCCGACATGTCTTCAACGGAGTGAACTTAGAAGATTCTTCCGACGTTTGACAAAACTTCGTTGACACCTTAATCAAGAACACATAAAATCCTTAAAACCTACCAAGAGCACTGGCATCACCTAAACATTCACTAGTTTGATTTTTAAACTTATGTTCAATTCTCTTGCGCATTTCAGCTTCATTGACTCCATAAGGCACTAGTCCTCTTTTAATTTCCATAATTATATTATTTGATTCAAAAGTGAGCTTCAGACAACAAAGCAAGATTCTATACTAATGCCGGGAAAGGCTTATTCAGGTCCTACTTACTCTACTCTACCAGGCAAAGTGGGACTCAAGGCTAAGTGAGGTCGGGAATGTATCCCCTCAAATCCCTCTGGTTGACAGGAAGCAAAATCTATCGTCCAGTACCGGTGACAAGAAAACATATATCAGCAACGCAACGTTCTACAGAAAAAGGTCCAACCTAGAGGTCATTGGCTTGCCCCGATCGAAAATGCAACAAGTGGTTTTGGATAAGGACCCAACTTCCAGTGGAAAACCTATTCCTTTTTACCGATTCGGGGACAACTTCAATGTTACATATAGGCATGGGATGGACATCAACAATGTTTCGTGGTTGTGGGGTGATAATCCTTGAGCTTCTCCTGGAAGGTACTACATCAAACCTGGGTGGACCACCGTCAACGGAAATAGCTATGCTACCAACTAGGATCTCCCTAATCTCTTTACTTATCCCCTGTGTACTTGTACTAGGCTTATCCTCATGAGGAGAAACTACATGTTTGACAGTTTCTCCCACCATCTAGAAGTCTCTATCTTCTTCCAAAGGATGAGGAATATGGGATATAACAGTACCGTGGCTAGATCCTTCCCTTGTAGGAACATGAATATGTATACCCTCTAGATCGATTGGTTCTACTCCAGGATGTGGTGCAGAAGAACTAGGAATCTGAGATAGATCATGATTCTGAAGACTGGATGACTCAGGTGGCAGGAGAAAGTTAGGAATGAGAGGATAAGCAGATAAAGCACTAATTGGTGTGGCTGAAGGAGTCTGAAAAATAACGAGATTGTTGAGATTAAAATCTCCTTCGAGCGCATCATTTATTAAGGCATCCTCTTGCCAACTCAGAGAGTTATCATGGACTTGAATTAGGTTACCATCTTCCAAAGATAAATGAGATAATGACCTAGAAAAGTTAGAAACATGGGTGGTACTGACCCCGTTATCAGCATCTACTACACTAGATAACTCAAGATGGTTTTCCCATGGGTAAATAGGTTCTAGTCCTTGGCTTTCTCTTTCTGTATTTTGGTCGATTAAGGCAAACCATTCATTCACTCTACGAGGGATTCTTCCAACATGTCTATCACCATCAACTTCATCAACCTCAATTATAAGATTTGTTGCATGGTTTTGTTCGGGACCTGGGAATGGGTTCTCATTTCTTCTTAACTCCTCTAATTCCTCTAAGCATTCACCTTCAAGCGTTTCCAAGCTAATCATCCTGGCAATTTGAGTCGTTTGATTTTCTTCTGAAGATAAGTCAGAATCTTCCATTGCCAGAAACATGCTTTCAGGCTGCCTATATTTCCACACTTCATTTGCATCTTCTACAAAATGGGCCTTAGCACTATTCAACAATTCTTCCCCATATGTGTTTTTAATTCCTTCTTCAAAAGTCTCCGAATGTTTCTCATAGCAGGGTTCCCTATTGATCCTGATCAGAGCCCGGTCAGAGTTTGGGACACAAAGGTATGATAAGTCCATCATGAGGTATCCACCTAAACCAACTGCCCACTTTCTAGATAAAAGCATTCCATATGCTGGGGGCAAGTCAATAACAACTACATTCATCATAGTGGAAATGTCTGAGCATGCAAATAGATCAGCTCTAAGGTTTTTGATCAAGCCATAGGATGGCACTCGCCTCGAGTCTATGCCGCAAACATTTCCATAAGGCCTAGTCGCTTCCAATCCCATTTCCTTCATGACATGCAAAGGCATTACATTCATAGCTGCTCCGGAATCCAACATGCAATTGTGTAGGAGCATATTCTTACAGAGGGCACATTCATCAGTTCAGTTATAGGGATGTTACACATTATCTTGCTCAACTCTTTCTCTATGTCAATGTTCAGATTCAAATCTCCTAAGGCAAGATCTTCTTCTTCCTTTTTATCTTCATTAATTACTTTTCGTTTGTCAAAGAAAGAAGGATGGGGATCCACTCTTCGTTTATAAATTCTAACCTGTGGTTCTTCTTTTGTTTTAGGGATGTTTATTGCACAACATGAAGGTTTAGGCTCATCAACAAAATCCTCTTCCTGCTCCCAAGTTTCTTCCTCTTGTTCCCATGGTTCTTCCTCTAGGAGAATTCTTCCAAACCCATCATCAAAAGATAAATCATTCATGAAATTGATGTTGTTTGGTTGGTCATCAGGGTGGTTGGTGTTTGTTGGCTCTTCATCATTTTCATCACACCAATTAACATTCCTCTTCTCAGGATTCTCTAGATACTCGGGCCTTCTTCTATTAGGATCTCTCTCAGGACCTCTATTGTTGTTCCAGTAAGGTTTAGGGCCGTAAGGGTTTCTATGTCTCTTCGGATCGTGGAAACTAGCAACGTTTTTGGTCAGGACAGTCAGTTGCTTCATCATCATTCCTTTGCCTCTTTTGGCTCATTCATTCGCTCCTTAGGCTTTCAAAGCTTAGGCTCAGATCTAGAAGTGGACGGGGCATAATGATCAAAGAAGTTTTGCTTGCCCATAGATGCCGCATGTTGTTCAGCCATCTTTGCATTGAACTGGGCAGTCTTCAAGTCATTTGGAATTTTATCCTTCAAGTTAAAACCCAACCAACCATCAAAAGCATTTAGATAATGGATAACAATTGCTTGGTCCTTTGGTCTAATTTCATCTAGGATGTTCCCTACAATCTTGTCAAATCTCAGGTTGAATTCATGCACTGTTTCATTCTCCCTCTTCTTTATGTCAAATAGTTGATGCAAGAGGAACTTCCCATCCAACTTGTGAGACCAATCACTGTTAAGCTTTGTGATGAAGTGGTCATAGCCGTTGATGGATGAAGCAGGTAACCTATCAAACCACTTCCGCACATCTCCTTCTAGAGAATACAGAAGACCTCTCATGAATACATCTTCATCCACAGCTCCATATGCTTCCATATGATCCCAAACTTTATCAATGTGGTCCTCGATGGAGGTAGCTGACACTCCATCAAAATTAGGAACCTTTTCGAAATACTTCTCAGGCATGTCATGTGGGGCCCCCTGGATCAGGGAGAAATCTAAAGGAGATGCCTTGGCCTTCCTTCCAAAAATCCTAGGGTTTTGTGGAGGAGAAGCATTCTGATTTCCACTAGTGTTTGTTCCAGCCATTGGGCTAGATGAAGCTGAAAGGGATCCCAAAGGATGATTCGAGGCAACAGTGGGGTTGGATACTTGCTTGTTTTTCCTTGCGTAAGTTATGGGGATTCCTTGAGAGTTTATGGGATGCTCTAGGAACTTAAGATTAATATATTGGGTATGATCCTCAGTGGAGTCGTGGAGTCGAGTCACCAGGTGAACCACACAAGTAATTCATCAATAAAAGATATGTCGTAGGGAAAGGTGAGGTATGTTGAACCAAGGTAGGCCTCTACCTCCCTGGCAACGGTGCCAAAATGTTATCACCAACCTTGTAGTTGCTTGTTCGAGGTAGATCCAGGATGGATGGTAGAAGGCGCAAGCAACTAAGGGGGTGCAACAAAGACTGCCTAGACTCCCAAATGGATGGTTGTCATGTCAATCAAGGCAGCCTTCACTTTATGTTATCCAAGTCCAAGACAACAATGGGGAAGACCCAGATCTACTCCCGACAGGAGAGATTGGACCTAGACACCAGAACAGATCAAATGTGGCTTTGAGGTACATAAGGTGTAAGGTAAATGGAAACCCTAGCTCTAGGGTTTAGGTACTAGTAACTGATGGAGATGACCACTGTCTTGGGAAACGTAACTGTGATAGGGTGATCAAGGACAGAGTTGGGACTGTCTAGTACCAAGGAGACAGACTCGGTGAAAGATATGAAAGTATCAAAGAATGTTGGCAAAGAGAACGAGAGTAAGGTCAATTTAGGGCTAGCGCTAGAGATAGGAGATCAATGCCTTTCGTGCATTGGGCAATGGAGTCAGTATCAACACAACGTTTTAGTGAACCCACCTGGGATAATATAGACAGGGAGGCTTGTCCAACAAAGGTTCTAGTGGGGGAAAAGGTACTCCATGCCATAAGTCAAGAAGTCAATCGGGTTGAAAACAAAACTGGAAGGTAATGGATGGGTGGAGATAGTGAATGATGAAGCCAACACTAGCAAGCCAAAACACTGGAGGGAATGACTACCTCTATTCTCCCTAAGGAGGGTAAAACCAATGACTATAGATCAAAAACTTCCAAGTCTAAGTAGGGACATCAATACATAATACAAAATACATCCAAGTCCATATAATTATGACCGCCAGATCATGATACCATAGGTTAATACATGTCACAAAAATGAGTATAAGAACAATGATAACCATAACACAATATAAAAAGCTGAGTCATAATCATGCAATATAATCCATATGAAACATCATCTGTCCAATGAGAAAGCACTGATATAAAACTGGGCATCAATAAATGCTCTGTAATGACTAAATGGCTACATCGGTCCTCAAATCTGAGTGTCCTGAGACTCAGACTTGACATGGGAGAGTACAATAGTCCACTAATACAATAATGATCCGTCAAAATTGCTCATCTCAGCATCTCATATGTAAGAGATCTAGCTGAAAAATGTATTGTGTCTGAAAAATAGAATATGGTAGCCTGGCTACTATATATGTGATAACACAGCGTGTACCATGTTCGAACACGCGTGTCCCAGGACTGTCACTACGTGTCCCGAGTATGAGACATCAATAAAGAACTTATGGTCCACCATTCAGGATATTCTTATCTCTAGGTGGGATAAGAATTGCACGCCTTTGAATTGTTTGGTCTACACCTTGAACCCCAAGTTCTACAGTCAGGAATGGCTCAATGGTGGGCCCTCACATAGAGTCCCTCCTCACATGGATGGAGAGATTTCAAAGGGGGGGAAGATAGCATTTAGGCGGGTATTTAGGATAGAGACTTACTTAACGAGGTGGAGGAGGGCTTCGTAGAGTTTTCCATTGCTACTAGGAGATTTGGAGGCTATGATGTGGTTGGAGACAGGGGAGTTAAGAAGCCCTATAATTGGTGGGCAACTCACAGGGAAACATGCCCTCTTCTATAGAAGCTAGCCTTGAGGATCATCTCTCAAGTTACATCATCCTCTAGTTCTGAGAGGAATTGGAGCACATATGGCAACTTGTACAGTTTGAAGAAGCGCAGGCTTGGGCAGAGACAATGGTGTATGTGCACACCAACCTTTGTCTTATTTACAGGAAGAGGGAGGAGTGGGTGAAGGGAAATACAGTACTGAGTTGGCATTAGGCAACTTGGATCTTAATGATCCAGTGCTAGAGCCGGTGACATTTGACGATAGTGATCCTTTGGAGGGGTCATCCTGCACACCAGCAGATATTGATCCACAAATGGTTGAGGAGGAGGAGGAGGAGGAAGAAGAAGAGAGGAGTGATGAGTTTGTTGATTCGGGAATGGAGGAGGATGAGGACTATTGATAGATGAGACTCTTCATTCTTCCATCTTGATCTACACCATTTTGTATTTACTATTACTACAATATTGGTCTATTTGGCATTTTCCAGTGGCATTCTGACATCTATGTAATACTGATACATTATACATTTTGATTTTCATCACTTAATGAGAATTATGGTTTCGACTCCTGAGTATTGACATCTTGATCTATGACTATCATGAG